>ML779270.1:291295-319516 GCA_009831015.1 Picea engelmannii | reverse complement strand
AGGGGTTCTGGAGATATTGATCAGTATGGTTTCAGCGATGGTTTCCATATTACCCTTAGCATAGACCTCATGTGTAGCTAAGGGATTAATAGGACAAGACCTATCTCCAATCATAGTCAAGGTGAATTCTTCGGCCTTGATTCTGCTTAACTCTGGGAGGAGGTATGATATGTGATGAAGATCATCCCAGGGTTTGTCCGGACTAGTCATTGCTTCAATTACTACTTCGTCAGAGGACAATACTAATTCTAACGAATCGGTGTCAGCAAGAGAACCTTGAGCCCAAATAGGCTCTAGAAGCGGATCTAACTCTTGTGCAGGAGTTGGATCTGGGTTTGTTGAAGCTTGTTGGACTAAAGAGTACGCTACTTTAGCTACGGACAAGGGCATGGACATGCCCAGGTGCCCTGCCCCCTCCATCATGACCGATGGGGAAGGGAGTATCCATGGATCGGTGAAGTAAGTCGTGCGAAACGACGAAACTTGGAAAATCTCAACCTTATGGTGGTCGGATATGAATTTGACATCGCCTTGAGGGGGCAGGTAATCGAAGGTACCCATCAAAGATGGGCACAAACCAACCCCTAGATTGGCTACGCCTGGTTGAGGATTATCAATCATCGGGACCGCGAACACCCCCAATGAAGGGTCAGGTCTGGAGAAAGACAATTGATCAATGGTCACAATCCGTTCCTCATGTGGAAACAACAAGACCTGGAAAACTGTAGCAACCACTGCTTGCATGGCATAAGTCCAACTCCTTCCTAACAAGAGATTGTAGTCGAGGGACGCATCGACTACTTCTACCTCAATGCACACGGTCTTCCCTCCTAATTGCACAGGAAAAGAGGGAATGATACCATGTGGTCAGAACGAACGATGGTCAAAAGCAGTGAGAAGAGTAGGCGACGGAGACAAAACAGGCTGGCCAATGGCCTTCCAACATGCCAATGACATAACGCATGTCAAGGCGCCCTCATCAACCACCGTGCGAAAAATATTTCAAGTAAACGTTTTTGTGGGGTGAGATACTACTATCTGAAATGCTACGTGGTAAGGAAGACAAGGTTTTAAGTCGATTGTATCTAGCATGATGGTACCTGGATTACAAGTCTCGGTAGATCCTAAAGCAGTTAACAAAGCTTTTCTCTAGGAAGGAAATCTTTGGAGGACCTCCAAAGAGGACATTGCACAAGGGGTTTGAGACAAATCCTCCACCATAGAATAGTTCTGGGTGGCCCTTGCATTTGGGTTGTGAGAAGATTTCTTGAACGTGCCTTTTGGGATGCATGTCATTGTTTCGCCCAAAGTCTTCTCAATCTATAGAGGAAGAGATGGGAGTTCAGCTTCTTTGCTCTTCTCAGAAGTGCTTGGTTTACTGTAATCATGTGCTCTAGTCGATATAAAAGCATCACCCTTCATCATATATACATTCGCGGATGTGGGATTGTTCAAAGATGGAGAGGGTCCTTGACTGTCCCCTTCCGCGCTTGTAGAGGCTTGGGTTAGGTTTTGCCCATCCTGAAATGGATTGGTTAACACAGCAGGTTGTTATTGTGTTACAATCTTTTGGGCCTCTGCAAGCTGAGGACATTGGTGGGTCGGGTGATCTTCCATGCATAGGTTTCACAGATACCTTGCCTTTCATTTCTCAGTGTTTCCCTTGCCAGCATTATTAGTTGGTTTCTTATCCCCCCTACCCTTCTTTTGTTGTTTTTTCTTTCCTTTAGGCTGTTGGGTAGCCTTTGGATTTGTCGATTGCACTGTGTGTACATCCGACGTTTTAGTAGGGGGAGCAACCAAAACAATAATTTGGCTGGCCGCTGTGTGTTGTATAGAAAATTTCTGCAATTGCTTCATCAATTACTCAGCGGGATTTGTTTGTGATGAACCAACAATACCATAGACATGTGGTCCAGCTCTTTGTCTGGTTTTATCAAGTATTGAGCGTGGCGCATCTGGAAAGATCTCATATAATAAGTCGGATTGAGAATAAATGAGCTCAAGCTGTTGAGCTCTCATGATGGCATCTTCTTCAGAAAACACTCCTGATGTCACGACGTCTTTGGATAACTATGGGACCAAAGACTTAAGGAACCACTTGAGCAGGAATGCTGGTGGGATTGGCACCTTAATTAAACTCTTCTGACATCTCCATTCTCAGATGTGATTAGAGATATAGTCCACTTTTGTCTGTGCGAAATTGGCCAGCAATTATGTGCCAGCGTCGTATCTCACGGGTAATTGGAAATGGTTTAGGAAGGCCATTGCCAATTCGTCGAAGGAAGAGTATCTTGAGCGGTTGAGCTCAATGTACCATTTCGTGGCACTCCCAATGAGAGTACATTGAAACAATTGCAACTACACGGAGTCATCTTTCAACGAGTTAGATGAGCACCAAAGGTAGAAGGTAGTCACATGATCGCTTGGATCTTCGTTCGACTTGGCTTCAAACTTTGGTATGTCCGAAGGCAACTTCATAGGCATCGGGGGCCAAAGCGGATCATGACAGATAGGGTCATTCAACAACCTTGTCAAGTCTGGCAGATGCAAGGTTGCCAGAAAAGGTAGTTTGGGTTGTTCGTGATAACTTAGGAAAAAGGGACCTGGAGTTTGACTGGCACCAGGTTGCCAGGAAAAGTTCGGCTGCTGGCCTAGGTTTTGGTAAAATCCATGGCCATGACCAGTGTATGGATTCTTCGTGTGAGGAGACATCATTGGTTGATTCCCAAAATAGGACGTAGATGGATGGGCGTGCATTACATTCAGAGGACTTTGGGAAGGGTTGCCCCATGTTGATCCCGTGGGGATAGGCATAGTACCTTGTCCGGGGTTCCATTGACTATGGAAATAATTTCCCCAAATCGGCATTCCTGATGAGGGAATGGATCCCTGCCAAGAATTCCAAGGCCCTGATGTGGAAGAAGTTCGTGGGTTTTCCCCCTATGCAAGAATAGTACCCTGCATAGGAATAGGTTGTCCGAAACTGGGGTTGCCCCCAGTCGGCAAAGTAGCTGACGAGAAGGTGTTGTTACCAAACGCACCGAACAAAGAAAACGGTGTTGAACCTACCAGCATATTATGTGAAGGTGGTCCTTGACTCCCTGCTCCAAATAAACTATGGTGTGCAGGTGGCCCGACGGATTGTTGATGTGTGCCACCGAGCGAAGGGGACGAAGGAGGTATATGACCTCCCTCGTAAGGGAAAGTGTTAAAAGGAGATGAAGTGACCCCCATGTGGCCTTTGTAGAGGAGTGTTAGAGCTCCCTGCCCCCATACCTAAAGTCTTTGAAGTGGAGTAGGAAAGTTCAGGACTTGTACCTGAGCTAGGCATCACGTATGAGAACAGAGGGCCTATCGCACTTGGTGGAAAATGGGTTGTGGCCACCACCATAGACGGGATCGAACCACTGTGCAAGGTAGAGGCAGTCGAGACCATGGTGTCTTGGACCGGTGATGGTGGGTTAGGAGGTGGAAACTCTCCTGTGGTGACAACCATATTGGGGATTGAAGAATTCCCAAAGGGAGTGACAGCATTTGTTTCCATTACTGCGTGCAACACTGTCTGGCACTCGTAAGGGTAAATCAGTACAATGATGGGTGCTGAAAGATCAGTGGTTGGAATTTCAGGTGGACCAAGAGCTTTCGCTCCAAAGTCTAAAACGGTCATTTCCTCTGGATGTTGGTCAAGTACAATTTCTTGTGACCTGGTCGCTTCAAAAGACCCTTGTTGGTCTAGCTTTCGCCTTAGTGGTGGCGGGGGTGGCTCTAGTGTAACTGGTGATAGCCCCAGAAGCCTTCATGACTGGTGGAGATCTTGATCCTCCACCGTGTGAGAAAATCAAAGACACTCTAGGGCTATCTATTCGTTCAAAAAACAACAGACACTAAAAAAGGTCCCTACAAGATAAAACAAGCAAACACTAAACTAATTGGACGAACAGTTACAACAACCAACACTAGAGAAACTTACCGGTGCAAGTGCAACTCGAACACGGAAGCACCCTCTGGGTATACTCTGCAAAGCGTGGCCCATTTTTTGTCCTAGGTACCATGGTATACCCCCGCAGTCACCTATGTATGTCCCTAAAAAGATAGGCAACTAGGTTGCCAGTGCGCGAACAGTCACCAAGCGGGTACAGTCGAAAGTTGGGTAGACCACAATGAGCAGGGTATCAAGCCCGAGACCTGTCAAGGGTATCGAAAGCAAGTGGTTTGGAAGACAACTGAGGACCTCTAACGGATTCGAGACCCACGAAGCTCCGTGGCAAATGCAATCGACAGAATCCCAAAACAAGCCCTCTATATGTGTTCTCCACTACGATTGGTCCATCTTTGGAGGGGTTATCTCTGCTACCTTTCTGCACACGACCTTGTGTTTATCCCCTGTGTTAGAGGGGGGTCCCAAATAAATTTCATGATACTGGACTTTGACACTCGCTAACTCAGACTCCAATGTTTGATTTTAATGGCCTTGAAGAGTTTCCTCTCCAACCTAATTCAGGGCCCTAACCCTAAACTAGTTGGTTGACCCTACAAACATAAAAAGTCTAATGAATTTTAGATTTAGCATTAATTTTTATGGCTTGTCTTAAGTCAAAGGTTATCAAAGTGAAACTAGTGATGTTTGAAAGACGAAAGCAAAATAAACAAAAAGCTAGAAACAAAAACCTTTACTTCACTTAACTCTTAAACAACTTTTCAAACTTAAAATTTTTTCTAAGATCTTTGAACAACAAATTCAAAGAAGGATTTCACTTGACTACGAGCTACTTATGATCTAAGTAAACCGTCAAGAACTTATGAAAGCAGAGACTTTTCCTTGGTTACTAATGCAAAACAACACTTGTTAACCAACAAAGAAATAAAATATTTTTTCTTTATTTGAATGCTCACAAAGAAAAAAGGAAAAATATCAACAAGTCTAAACCAAGAAAACTTTCTGGCCTAAGTGCAGATCACAAAGAGTCACTTTAAAAAATCACACACAAGCAAATTAAAATTGGACTCTCATACTTGTCTAAAAACCCTATAAAAGAAAAATTTTGAGGAAAAACTTCTAAATGAAAAAAGAAAGCTATTGTTGTGATCAAACCTAAGTTACTGACTGCTATGACAGAGACCCAAACCTGAGAGGTATAATTCTCATCAAAAGACAGGATGACTGCCTTACCTTCAACAAAAATGCTCTCCACGGGCACACTGCTGACAGTTTCACAGCAAGCGTGTGCACACGAGCTATGTAAAGTCAAAGCGCGTGTACATGCATGTTGGCCTTATACAGGCTGCGTGTATATCTGAAACTCTGAAACAAACAAAAATCCAAGAAAGTCAGCCCAGGCAAAGACTACTGGTACTGAGAACCAAAATCTCTTGAAGACTCAGACACTTACTTTAACAGAAAAAGAAAACAATTCAAGGAAAACTTCATAGAACAAACCAAACCGAGGTGAAACCTAATTTATAGACTGCAAACAACAAAGACTAGAAAGAGTTCTAGAAAACCCCTGAGAAGGACCAATTTTGACAGGGAAGAGGATGACTGCCTCTTTAAAAGAAATTTTTTGGAATCATACACGCGACTGTCACCTCCTCAGCTAGCATGTACACGCAGGCTGTGAGAATTCAGGGCGCGGGTACATGCGTGTAGACCTTATACAGGCCGTGTGTACCTCTATGGGTCTCGGAAAAAAAATACAGTCAAGAAAAGAAACAGAGATAATTGGTATGGAGGACCAAAATCTCTGTTAGCTCCGACTTTTGCAGAAACTTTAAAAACAGGAAAAATGAAACCAGTTCTTAAAAATACCCAAAAATATTCCCAGGAACAGTAGAAATCTCCCCAGTATGGTCGCCAATTTTGTTGTGAGTGGGAAATCCCTCTACGGACTAGCACTTAGAGTTAAATTATGCATGCAGAAAATACCTAAAGATTTCTACTTTCTACCATCATCCCAGACCTAATCCCCATTGTTCTTAACCAAATACATAGTTAAGAAGATCAAGTAAGCATACCTTATTTCGGGCGTTTGATGTTGATCCTTCCTCACGCTTGATCACTTTTTGATTGCATCTCTCCTCCCAAGGCTGACCTGCATTCACACAAAACAAACAACAAAATCCACATGCATTTGATATATAGATTAATGGGTTAGAGATTCGATAAACAAGTATGCAATAAACCATGAAAAACTCATATGGTGGGACGGGAAAAGTATTTCTTTATTATTAACTTCAACAAATCAACTTACAATGATGAAATCGGATTCTACTCCATGAACCTGGTTATGGGCTCCTCTTCAACTGTCCTCCAACTTCTTTGCTCTATCTTTCTCTTTGCACAAGGATGGCTAAAGGGTTGGGACAAAGGGAATGTGCAATCGGGTATAGTTTCTTTACTATGATTCTCCTCCTCCAAATGGGACCCCTAACCCTTCTTTTATAGGCTAGAAGAAGCTAGGTATTTGGATGAACCCTCGGCCATGCATGGCCAGAAGGTTTAGTTAACTCACCCAAAGTTGTGTGTTCCATCGACAACTTTCCTTTTTTCGTGCTTTTGTAGGTACACGCGGGTTGTTTTGGGTCAGCGAGCGTGTACACGCGTGCAGTAATAGAGCAGGGCACATGGGCCTTTATAAAAAGTTTTTTTAAGAAGAGTTGTTCAGCAGTTCTTTGGCAAAGAAGGAATCTAAGATGGTCTCATGCCAAGTAAGCATGTTTGGTGAAAATTAGGGTTATAAGAGTAAACTCATCGCAACTTTTAGACCCAAACTAAATGTTGTTCGTCAATCATGTCCTTAGATTAATGGCTTGATCTTTCTGCGATGTTGATTTTCTAGCTTATCCTATCCTTCCACTTTAAAATGATCTGACGAATAACATTTACTCTGGCTCTTCGGCTCTCTGGACTTCGAGGATTTCAAATCTCAAACTGAAATTCTCAAAGTGATTTCTCCATAGCGTAATCTCCTCACATATTTAGACCCGAAACAAATGTTGTTCGTTGATCAAGATCTTATATCAATGACTATTTCTTATCATGTCCTTCCACTTAAATCAATCTGACGGCTGATGGCAATTCGGATGATCGAATTCTCATTCGTTTTTCCCTGCTTATCCAATCCTTCCATTAATTCAATCTGATGGTTTTTGGTCCTATGGATCGGTGATCTAATGGCCACTGTCGCTCTTCCTCCTGATATTCTAATCTCTCCGACTTATAAGGTTTTCTAAGTTTTCACAGGTCTCAACCTTTTCTCTACCTGCGATTCTGTCTCTCGGACCTCGTCTGCACTTCTAGAAACTTCTATCTCTTCTGACCTTTCTCATCTTCTGCGCTCTCAAGGTTTGGTTCTCTTCTATTCTTTCCATCAATGAAAAGCACATTCTTCCTGTAAACATGCCAAAAATCCCCCCCTTTGGCATTGATGGCAACCATGAAAGGCTGCACTATTTTTCTTAGACTTCCAACTGTAGCATACAGACAACCTTTTTCTCCCCACTTTGACATCAATGTCAAATAAAATAGAGAGTGACTATGTGCTCCCCCTGATCAAATATACTAGGAGCACTCTCCCCCTGATCAGATAGATTATTTTAACTTGATAACAGGGTCACACCCAACTTCTGGCGTAGATACTCAAACTGAGATTTTGCAAGCAGTTTAGTGAAGATATCAACAATCTGATCTTTGGATGGAATATAATGAAAAGAAACAATAGTGTTGGTTACCTGTTCCCTCAAGAAGTGATAATTGATGGTTATATGCTTGGTCTTGGAGTGAAATATAGGATTCTTTGACACTCTAATCGCACTAGTATTATCATAATGAATTGGGATTGATGCAGTATATTTTACCTCCAAGTCTGCAAGTGTCTGAATCATCCATAATACTTGGGTACAGCAAGTGGCAGCTGCAATGTATTCATCTTCTGTAGTTGATAAGGAAATGGAACCTTACTTCTTGCTCAACCATGCTACAAGAGAATCTCCTAAGAAGAATTCACCTCCACTCATTCTTTTCCTTTCATCCACGTAGTTAGCTCAATCAACATCTGAATAGACTGATAGTTGAAAATTATGATTCCTAGGATACCATAGGCCATAGTTCATTGTTCCTTTCAAGTATCTGAATATTCTTTTGATAGCTAATAGATGACTCTGTTTAGGTGTAGCCTAATACCTTCCTACCATTCCAAGAACATGCATTATGTCTGGACGAGATGTTGTGATGTACAATAGGTTGCCTATCATAAACCTATATGAACTCTAATCAACAACAGGTGAGTCATCATCCTTGCTTAAATTGCATCCAATGACCATAGGTGTGCTCATAGGTGTAGAATCTTCCATTTGAAATCTTTTCAACATTTCTCTTACATATTTCTTCTAAGAAAGAAATATTCCTTCAGACCTCTGAGTAATTTGCATACCAAGAAAAAATGGTAGTTCCCCTATCATAGACATTTCAAATTCAGACTGCATGGCAGAAGCAAACCATTGTACCTATGAAGCATTATTGCTTCTGAAGATGATGTCATCTACATAGACCAACACAATGAGAAAATTATTACTCTTTGTTTTGATATATAGATTGTTGTCAAGTGTTCCTCTCTTGAACCCTTTGTCTTGAAGATACTTATCCAGTCTGTAATACCAAGCACAAGGAGATTGTTTCAACCCATATAAGGCTTTATTCAGCTTGCAGACAAAGTCAGGGTTATCTGACAGTTGGAAACCCTCTAGTTGTTCCATATAAAAAATTTCTTTTAGATATCCATTTAGAAAATCTGACTTGAAATCCATTTGATAGACTTTAAACTGTTTATGACACGCATATGCAAGAAACATTCTAATAGCTTCTAATCTTGCTACGGGTGCAAATTTTTCATCAAAATATAGTCCTTCTATTTGAGCATATCCTTTGTAGACCAATTTAACCTTATTTCTTACAATATTTCCTTACTCATTCATCTTGTTTTTGTAGACCCATTTGGATCCTATCACATTTTTATTTGTTGGCCTAGGAACAAGTTCCCAAGTGTCATTCTTTTCAATCTGGTCCAATTCCTCATTCATTGATTCTAACCAATTTACATCTTTACTGGCTTCATTAAAGTTCTTAGGTTCCACCATGGATATGAAGGCTATATGTGATTGCTCGGTGTCTTTGATTATCCTTCTCATGGTTTGTACACCTTTGTCTTTCTCACCAATTATCTGACTTTCAGGATGATTCTTTTGAGTAATTTTGGAGGAAGGATTTGAAGTTGATTATTGTCTTGACTCTTCTTGTCTGGGTGTCTCTTCTCCACATGATTCATCATCTTCTTGTGACTCTAAGATTTGTTGTTCTTTATCTTCATTATTCTCGTCATCTTTTTCATCTGGCTTAGTGATTATTCTATGTTGATCTTTTACAGGTGCTTCTTCATCAATTCAAACATCAATACAGTCTACTAATTTAAGTATTCTTTTGTTAAATCATCTGTATCCTTTATTGTTCATTTCATATCCTAAGAATATACCTTCATCAGCTCTACTATAAAAATTTCCCAGATGATCATCATTATTCTTGATGTAGCATTTACCTCCAAATACTTTGAAGTGCTTGATTGATGCAAGTCGACCAAACCACAACTCATATGGAGTTTTATCACTGTTCGGCCTTAGATACGCTTTGTTTAGAATATGAACGGTCATGTGAACAACCTCCACCGAGAAGGTTTGTGAAATCTCCCTTTCACTCATCATAGCCCTTGCCATCTGCTAAACTGATCTATTTTGGTGTTATAGAACTCCATTTTGTTAAGGAGTACCTAGAATAGTATATTCTCTTTGAATTCCATGTCTGTCACAGAATTCTTTGAAATCTCTAAACATAAATTTGCCTCCCTGTCTGAGCGAATTTCCTTTAACTTCCTTCCTATGTGATTCTCAGCTAACACCTTAAACTTGTTGAACTTCTCAAACACATGAGATTTTTCTCTCAGAAAGGAAACCCACGTAAGTCTGGAGAAGTCATGAATGACTAGCATAAAGTAGCGTTCTCCTCTAGTTCCTTCCTTTCGCGATGGTCCACACAGATCCATATGAACAATTTGAAGTGGTTTCTCTGAAGATGTGAAACTCTTCGATTTGAATTGAGCATGAGTCAACTTCCCCATTTGACAGGATTCACATACAGAGTTATTAGGCTTAGATATTCTTGGAAGGTCTTTCACAACGCCTTCATTATTCAGTTTAACAATATGATCAAAATTTAGGTGTCCAAGCCTTATGTGCCTTAACCAAATTTCATCAAGTTTGCTTAAATGACATTTCTCCTTATCTTCCTTCAAAACATATACATTGTTTTCAGTTCTAACCCCTTTTGCAATCAACTCTCCTGTGTTTACTGTCTTTATTTTACAATTCTTGGAAGTGAAAGTGACTTCACATCCTCGGTCACATATATGACTGACACTAAGAATATTATGCTTTAAACCATCAACAAATAATACATCTTGAGATTTTCTTGTTCCATTACTTAAGCTTACTAGACCTTTACCTCTGATCTTTCCTGGAGCATCATTTCCAAAGGTCACACTCCCTGATTTATTTTCTTTGAGTAATAGGAACTTACTTTTGTCACCTGTCATATGACTGGAGCATTCGTTGTCAATATACCAGGTGTCTTTTTGTCTTTGAGCTGATAACACTAATCCACACTTGTTATCTTCATTCTTCTTCCAAACCTTAATGTTTTCAGCTCTGTGATTTGAATCTGGCTTATAGTTTTTTAAGCGGCAGTCTGCAGCTTTATGTCCATAATTATGGCAGATGTAACATTCTAGTTCATTGAATAAAGGATCATAACGATTGTTATGTGTAATCTGCGTCCTTTTCCCAACCACCACATGATTTGCAGTCTGTGTTTGTTTGTTACTTGGTTGTCTCATTCTTTGTTGTGGCAGATATTTATTCTTTGGTTGTCTTGATTGATCATGTATAAATCTTAAAGAACAATTTATAGCTTTTTGGCCAAAGTTAGAGCAGTAAAAACAATATCCATATAAAAAAAACTTTCTACCTAGAAAATGGTTGTCTTCTTTGAGCATGTCGATTTCTTCCATGTTGATGATGTCCTTGAGCAAAGGGTGTATTATTTATTTGTTCTACAGATTCAGTTCTGATAGCTTTTCCTTCACTCATCCTTGGCGGTTGATTCTCTTCCTTTGTTTCTGCAGGTTTTTTGTTGTCAATGGTTGTAGATTTGACAAACTTGATGGATTATTTGTTGCTTGGCTGACCACTACTTGATCCCTCTTCATAACCCAAACTAGTTTTAAAATTTGAATTTCTTTGTTGATTCAGAATGGAGGCTAATCCTTCTGAGGATTTAATACTTGTCAGATTCTGATGATATAAGGCTTGAAATTTCTCTAGATCTTTTCTGATAATCACTACTTCAGCTTCCAATTTTTCACCTTTTGTTTCGGCTTCCTTTAATTATTGTTTGAGGATGTCTTCAATATTCTTAGCTTCTTCTAACTTAACCTTCAATAGAGTAATTTCTTCACATGGTTCATTGCATGTTTTCTCATACCTGAGCAGTAACTATTTTTGTTTTCTTTTCTTTTATCTGAGTCTATCAATATCTTCCATGGCACTAACAAGTTCTCCTTCAAGATCTACTACTGCTTCACAATTAACGAACTCACTTCCTATATATATTCTAAAGTTATTATCATGATATCATTTATTTTATCTTCAATAGAAGAGTCACTGCTTTCATCATCTGAGGGATCATCATCATTGTTTACACAAACGCTTTTCTTCTTAAAATTATTCTCTTTATAGACCTTCTTTTGTTTGTGCTTCTCTTCATCGCCATATGTCTGATCCTTTCTTTTGTGAGGACACTTAGATGCAAAATGACCTATCTTAGCACAGTTGAAACATTTGAAGGGCAGTTTACCTTTGTATTTTCTTGATCCTTTCTTCAGTCTTCTCACAAAATTTTCTTCAATCTCATCTATATTGGAGTCTATGTTTTTATCTACTTTAAAAGATGCCTCTCTTGTAGTGGATTTACCTTTGGTGATTCTGATTTCATAAGCAGTTAGGGTTCCAAGAATTTGATCTAGTGTCAACATTTTCAGATCAACTATTTCCTCTATAGCAAAGACCTTTGAGTTAAATCTATCAGGAAGGTATCTTAATATTTTATGGACTAGAAAAGATTTATCTATCATTTTACCTAGGCCTTTCATAGTGTTGACAAGTTCTTCTATACGTAAGAAGTACTTACTAATAGTTTTGTCTTCATCCATCTTTAACTACTCAAATTTCAGTCTGTGAGTCTGAAGCTTTGCGTCTTTCACCTTTTCATTACCTTCATTACTACTTATCATATTGTCCCACATAAATTTTGTTGAATCACGGTGCATGAATTTGACAAAGTCATATTCGGCAAGTCCATTGAGGATGGAATTCATTGATTTTGCATTAAATATAAACCCCATCTTATCATCTTTTGAGGCCAAGACTATAGGCTTCACATATCATGTTTCAATGACATCCCAAAGACATTAAATGTGTTCTTGTTCTTATTTTCCAGAAGGCAAATTTTGTTCCATCAAATAGAGGGGGTTTATTAGTTGAAATTCTATCATGACTAGTCATGTTCAACCTTATGGGTCTACCTTTTATCAAAGGCACCGACTCTGATACCAATTGTTAGAAATATAACTGAGAGGGGGGGGGTGAATCAGTTATGTATATAAGCTTGAAACTTTTCCTATTTTTCTTGATTCTTTCTAGATTATTATTTAATGTGTTGTTGATAACTTAACATGTATAGATATACAATGATCAATCATACAAAATACACATAGACACTGATTTTCCTAAGGAAACCCATAAAGGGTGAAAACCTCTTCTTCTTAGGATGTCAATCAAGCTCCAACTTTCATGTACATCACAGTATTTGAGCTCCAACTCAAATATGAGGCTACAACCTCTAATAGCAAGCTACACCTTGCAGATAGCACCAACTTTCAGATTTCTCTAGCCGTTATTCAAGGTTCTTTGTCTTCTCTAGCAGTTATCCTGAGAATTTTTTGCTTCTCTGTCAGTTGAAATTCTTTGCCTTCTCTGGCAGTTACAACCAGTCATTTTTTTTGGATTCTTTGGCTTCTAAGTCCCTTCCTTCATGTGAACTCTAGCGGTGACCATACACCTATTCAAAAGGTGCTTCGCATTCTTGGTCTGGCGAGCACTATCTCCCTATTTTCCGATATGACCTTAAGCGATTAACTTCACATGACCACATGATTGCGAGCGCTATCTCTCTTCTCGTTAGCCCCCTGTTGCATGTGACCTCAGGCTACATCCTTGCGTAAGTAAACGATTGTGGTTGTGTCCAACAGTGGTTTGGGATTAACGAATTTTCTCCCCACAATATACCTCTAGTTGCCATGTACCCCTTCTCTGATACCGTGGTTTCAATTACGACATGCCCTAATAAAATTAACTTCCAAGCAACTTTTGATCCTGCAATCAGGCATGATTGTCGATCTCCTGGTCTCTAACAGATTCCCTCGATCAATGGCTCCAATCTATTGTCTTTTCTTGCCTTCTTACCTCCGTCCACGCGTGATCCTTAGTCTCAACAACCAAGTGACATGTGTCCCTCCAAACCAACGGACGAGATCGATTTCTCCTTTCGGGCTTTGGGAGTCTCGATTCTCAAACTTCGCTTGCTCCCGGAGCATTTCACCTGAAGTCCACGATCTAACGACCCGTGCTCTTCTCGAATCAACAATCACAATTCCTTCGGGTATTAGGGGTTCAGAAATCTCAACTTTCCAACCTTTCAAACTTCCTTTGATTTTTCTCGGAGTTGACAATCCACTAACGCATGTCCCTTTCAGATCAATGGTCATGATCCTTTTTCATCTTCGAACTTTGGAATTCTCAAGTCTCAACTGGAAATCCTTGAAGTGAGATTTCTCTGAAATCTCAGATCAGCTGACACATACTCCCCTTGATGATCAATGGTCGAGATTTGTCTTCAGCGATTTTCACGTTCTCCCCATCCAAAAACTTCTAAAGTTGTGGATCTTGCACCACCTGTCCTCCTCGACGATGGACGGCCCCAAACCACTTCGAGACTTTGGAACTTTGGGCAAGTGCTAGTGGTAAATCTTCTGAAGTAAAACTCCCGGAGTGACGTCACTTACTTTCGTCACTTGATGACGTGTCATGAGCCTAGTAGCTACCACGTGTCACTCGGATTTGTGATTTTCACATACCTGAAATGTCAAATCAACTTGACACTTGTCAATGTCTGATTGCACCACATTTCCTTGCTAACGTAGTCTTGCTGACGTGGATCCTCATTCACTTTAGGACTTCGGCCTTTGGGACTTCGAGTATTTTGACTTTTCAAGTCGCCAATTCTTCCGAAGTGAGAATCCCCAAACAGTAAACTCCTCGCAACTTTTAGACCCAAAATAAATGTTGTTCGTTGATCATGTTCTTAGATTGACGACTCGATCTTTCTACGATGATACTTTTCTAGCTTATCCTGTCCTTCCACTTTAAAATGATCTGATGGATGACGTTTACTCTGGCTCTCCAGTTCTATGGACTTCGTTGATTTCATATCTCAAACTGAAACTCTCGAAGTGATTTGTTCGGAGCGTAATCTCCTCACATATTTCGACCCTAAACGATTGTTTTTCGTTGATCAAGATCTTAGAGCAACGACGCTTGCTTATCCTGTCCTTCCACTTAAATCAATTTGATGGCTGACGAAAATTCAGATGATCGAATTCTCAATCATTTTGCCCCACTTATCCTATCCTTCCATTAATTCAATCTGACGGTTGTTGGTTCCTCGGATCAGTGATCCAACGACCACTGTCGCTCTTCCTCCTAAGATTCTGATCTCTCTGACTTATAATGTTTTCTAAGTTTTCACGAGTCTCGACCTTTGCTCCACCTATGAGTTCGTCTCTTGGACCTTGTCTGCACTTATGGAAACTATTATCTCTTTTGAGCTTTCTCGTCTTCTGTGCTCTTGAGGTTTGGTTCACTTCTTTTCTTGCCATCAATGACAAGCACATTCTTCCTATAAACATGCCAACAAAAGGAACTTCAAAACTTTATTTAAGTCTCACAAGATCATATTCAAAATGAATATCAAAACCTTATTTAAGTCTCACAAGATGCCCAAACAATTATTCAAAAGTGTTAAAGATGAGCCAAATCCACTTCATTGTCAAGGTGTCTACGAAATTCCATGTTATTGTTTCAAATCCTACATTGGCCAAACCACATGATCTATCCAAAAATGACTTAACGAACACACCATATCCCTAACATCTACTCCTCATTATTTGATAATTGCTTTAAAGAACACACCATATTCCTAACATATACTCCTCATTAAGGTGTCTACCAAATTCCATGTTATTGTTGCAAATCCTACATTGGACAAACTGAATGATCTATCCAAACTTGCCTTAAAGAACACATCATATTCCTAGCATCTACTCCTCATTATTGGATAATTTCCTTAAAAAACACACCATATTCCTAACATCTACTCCTCATTATTCGATAATTTATTAGGTTCTACTTATGTCTTCTACCTCTGTCTTTTTGTTATATATTATGTTTATGTACTAACCTCCCTTTTTAGTTATCTGTATTCCCTTATTCATTTCTCTCTCTATTTTTCTCCTTATTCCCTTATTCATTTCTCTCTCTTTTTTTAATTATTTCAATTTCCTCATTGGTTATTTATCCCAAATTTTAATGGACTCATTAAGATCTCAACATGTCACTTGTGGGAATTGAACCTAGGTGGGGAGGATAAAAAGCATTCCTCCTATCCATGCAAGCTAAACGCAATTGACTAATTACTTGTTTTATTTATCTAAATTTAACTAATATAATTATTTAATATTTTTAAATAAAATTATTTCTTTTTCTTTTATTGTCTATATTACATTCTTAAATAATTATTAATCTCCTCTTTAAAAAAAATGTCATTTTCAATATTTTTATAATTATTTTCTTGTTTATATATTAAATATATAGATTATTAATTTATTAAATATTAATAATATATTATTTTAATATTGAAACCCCTTTTAAAAACATTCAAATTTGTAATCCTTATTCTAATTTACATTAAACCTTATAATTAAACCTTACCATCCCAAGACTCCTTTAGCTCAAGTAGGCTTAACTATTGAGTTTCTCCACAATCAAGCTTACTTAGCTTGCTACCACATTTGAAAAACCTTAGCAAGTATTGTTCCTTATGAACTATAGAGTTAAAGCTCCCTTGACTTTTTTATTTAAGCATGAGGGGCTTTTGCAGTCCAACATGTGAGATATGGTTTTCAAGATTATTGACGTAGAGTAAGTCATTAATGTATGACCAATATCCATGAGTATTAGTCGCAACTAACCAATTTCTCATGATTTTGAATAGTCCACTTAGCATGCATTGCATTAGGTGATGCTCACAAGGGTGAATAAGTGGGATTGAAACTAGTGATATGAATTTTATATCATCAATCATCACCTTCGGGGCTTGCACCCAATAACCATGACTTCCCAAGAGGTCACCCATCCCAGGACTCCTCTGGCTCAAGCGTGCTTAACTATGGAGCTTCTCCCACAATCGATCCCACTTAGATTGCTACCCCATTTGCAAAACCTTAGCAAGTATTGTTCCTTATGAACTATTCAATTAGAGTTTCATTGACTCTTTTATTTCAATTAGAGCGCCCTTGACTCTTTTATTTTAGCATGAGGGGCTTTCATAGTTCAACATATGAGATTTTAGTATTTTGAATAGTCCATTCAGGGGTGAAGAAGTGGGATTGAAACTATCAAAATGAATCACATAGCATCAATCATCACCTCTAGGACTCGCACTTGGTAACCAAAACTTATTGGAAGGTCACCCATCCCAAGACTTCTTCAGCTTAAGCACGCTTCAATGTGGAGTTTTCCCCACAATCAAAGCCACTTAGCTTGCTACCCCATTTGCAAAACCTTAACAAGTATTGTGTCTTGTGAACTATTCAGTTAGAGCTCCTTTGACTCTTTTATGTAAGCATGAGGGGTTTCTGTAGTCCAACATATGAGATATTATTTGTGGGATTACCTGTGTAGAGGAAGTCATTAATCTATGGCCAATATCCATGAGTATTTGTTGCAACAAACCATTTTTTCATAATTTTGAAATTTACTCCAATACAATATTTAAGAAAGTTACAAATTAGATTAGAAATTAGAAATTACATACTCTATGTTACTATACTATATATACATTTTAACCATATATGAAATATTTTTATATTAAGAAAAAAGTTGTGGTGGTGCTAGCAACATAAGTACAATAAAGTTTGTTTCAATACAGTACATAGAAAGACCAAAACGAGACTAACTACTAGCATGAAGTTGTATAACATAAGTAGTTTAGATACAAAACTATCCAAAAAGGTATAATAGTATAGATTCTACATAACAAAGTTCCTAAACGCCTAAGAACTTTGTAATACATATAAACTTAACAAAGGGCATTTTAGCTTCTGGCTTCATCTGTTACTTCCTTGTTTGAGTCTGAGGCTTGGTTGACCAATTCAAGATTTTCTAGAAGCTAATGGATAGTGTCTTCTTTCATTAGCTTTCCATAGTTATAATTTGTAATACCCTAGTTTTGAGTCCCCCAATTAAATAATGTATTTTGTTTATTTGATGAAAGGTCGAAGTGTCGGAACAATTAAAAGAGGCTAGAGTGCCTAGGAAATGTAATGCTTTGAACATTGTGAATAATAAAATGCATCGTTGGTTGAAAGACTGACAAGGACAAGAGTTATATGGGGCTATGATTCCACGAGAGAGAGGGATAAAGGGGCTAAGTATTTTTATTGTATTTTATTTATCCATCTTGGAATTCTTAGAGAGAAAGAAGTAGTACATGAGCTTCTTGGGGAAAATGCCATGTGGTTCTTTATTGCATGTAATTTTGTAAACACCTCTTGTGCTTTGTTTGGTGGTTCTTCTTCATGGTTCTTCCTCGTTGTTCACTTGTTCACTCTTCATTCATTTTATTGCCCATTCATTATTCCTCATTTGTTATTGGTCTTGGTTGGGACATGGGGATCAATTGTTGAATAAAGAAGCCATTGTTTTGTTGGTTGTAGTAATTACTGGTGTATTACATCCATGAAATGGTTCTTGTATGCTCAATATGCATTGACATGTGTTAAACCTTGTTCACAGCTGTGAATTTTTTGAGTCCCAACAGGGAGATTCTTGACCAGATGCACTAGAGACCTGGAAAGAAGTGGATAGCCTGAGGGATTGCATGGCAGAGAAGAGGGTTCATTGTCTTTGGGTGGTGCAGGATGGAGAGAAGAGAGCTTGTGTACTTTGGATTTTTGTGTGTGGAGAAACTTGTGAGAGCTTGAGTTCTGACTAGTTTGGGAAGTTGAGTGCCACTCTAGAACTCATCCTCGTGGATTCATATCCCTAGCTTGAAGGTGACCTATTGTTGAGACTTGGAACAACAATGTCTAAGGTTGGGTGGAACGTCCTTGGTCTGTAGCTAGTTGGTGATTTGTTTTGTTAAAGATAAGTGCTCTTCGTCATGGTTTATTTTGCTTGTATATTTATTTCCATTGTGTATTAATTATTATCTCTGATATATGTAAGTTTAATGTGTCTAATTGATGGTTATTGATGTGCATGGCATGTTTAAGAATTATTTTAAAGTCTAGAATGAATATTTATCATTGCATGTGATGTTATTGCATTTCTTTCATGCTTCTTTATTAGTTAAATGCCATCAAAATTCGAACAAATTTCTAGAAGGGAGACTTTGCAGTAGTGTGACCCAGTCTGTTGGTGGTTGGGTATGTTACAAATTGGTATCCGAGCTATAGGTTACAAAATCGGGCCTTAAGGACCTGCTAACAAGATCGATAATTTCTTTGGAAAATGATTGCTTTGTTATGGGACAATAGAAGTTGTTGCATGAGGATTTTGTTGGAAATAGTTCATAAATCGATCAAGACAGAGGAAGTAGAGAATACCCTTGTGCATTGAGGAGTCTTTGAGTGAAAATACAATGATGCGTTGTTGAATTTATGAAAGAGCTATGTGTGTTTACCCTTAATTAAGAACAAAGATGTATGTGTGTGAAATAGATTAAGGGATGCACAAGATTAAGGGTCATGGAGCAATAGAAAGCTGGATGAATCTCACTACAGATCTAAGCAGTGTCAATCTTGAAAAGAAGGTATCGGTTGCTCATACTGACATGACTGGTGACAATGGATATATATATATATATATATAAAGGAAAACAACTACAAATGATTTATAAAGAAAAGGGTAGAGTTACATAGTTAAATGAGAACATGCGAGTATGGAACCCCGCTTAAGGCATTAAATTTTGTTGTGAAGAACTGTGAACCCATAACATGTTAAATCTTGACCGCTTATCTCCAGAGATCAATGGTTAAGATCAAAATATTGGGGACTAATACTCGGAGGGACATCTTAGCCATGTTAAAACCATGATGGTAACCTCATCAACACCACATGTCCATTCAAATGAGTGTTGCATCAAAGGGAGCCCACATCAGTTCTTTAAAAAGAACCTTTGTAGATGCCACGTGTCAAGACACGAATCGATACCATGTCATGAAGAAGTTGTCCATGCGGAAGCCACCTCATATGCAACATCATCACAAGAGATCTTGAAAATGACTAAATATCAAGACATCGTGGAGATAGTGAGTGCGATGGAGAATCAGGAGTATGTGAAGAAATGAGCGTGAACCCATGGACCCATAGGCCTGCAGTGAAATCTCAAAAATAAACTAAGTATAGAGAATCGGTCAGATCGACGAGATCATGGAAGAATGAATGAAAGGGTTGTAGACTCGTGACCCGTAGTGAGATCTCGAAGAAATGACTAAGTATCAAGAAGGGATAGGTCGAATGAAGATGTCCTGCAGAGAATCATGAGAAATGAAGAAATGACTAAGTATGGAGAATTGGTCGGACAAACAAGGTCACAAGAATCAGGAAAATGTTGTAGACCCAGGGCCCATGATGAGATCTTGAAAAATGACTAAGTACCAAGAATAAATTGGACATAGATGTCTTGAGAACTGGATAAGTGCCAAGAATGAATCGGGAATACAGAGATGCCATGAAGCACAGTGAGATATGAGAAATTGTCTAAGTATGAGGAATCGATTGAATGGCTCAGGAGGTCACCACTTGTCACAGATTGGATGGGCCATAGGGTGAGAGATATGATGGCCYGAGAGGTCGCCCCTTGTCACAAAATAGATGACCCWGAGGGTGATCGATCTAATGGCTCATGATGTCTCGTAGACCCATGGTGAAATAATTAGAAAAGTTACTAAGTATTCRTGAAAAGTGAGTGAGGCAAAATGCGAAGTTGCATTCTGGAGGCCACAAAAGTATGGAAATATATTCCTTAGACCCGCAGAGAAATACTTGGAAATGGGTCTAAGTATAGGTGCAAAATGAGTGCGACAAAATGGAAAGGTCCATTTTGGAGGTTGCGGAGGTATGAAAAGATATGCCTTAGACCCGTGGTAAAACATCAAGATAAAATATTGATGGTTGAGGCTAAGCAGATATCTGATTGGATGGTGGTTGTGAGATTAAGGTTCAAGCTATGGAAAAACGGGATCAATGATCGAGATTAATATGAGTTCTAGATTGGGCAGCTTCCATGCATCACAGATGTGTTACATATTGAGGTGGTCAGCAAGAAGATTGACGATCGTGATCTAATCTGAAGAAAACTAGACTCACTGTCAAGATTAAATCTGAAGGAATGATCGGACAATCGCTAAGAATTGAAGTTATTTTGCATGTATTAATGTATATTTCTTCATTTCATTTTCCATCAATAAATTTCTACTCAAGATTCATAATTGAGCAAGAGAATAGTCATTGAAAAGTTGTTTCAGAGAAGAATAACTTGGAATTATTATAATTGGGAGAACTATGATATAATTCTTCATGAATTAAGCAGAAAAAGGACATGTAGCATTAGTTGAAATTTTTTTATAATATGCAAAATTCTAACAAAAATGGTTTCTTGAACATTTTCCATAATTAAGGGATATAAACATATAAGTTAAAGATAAGAATGCATATTTGGGACATGGAGGAAGCAGAGGGAGCCTTTGGTCATGAGAAAGAATCCAAAGGTTAAAATATCAGTGTTGTTAATCCAGAGACAAAATCAAATGGGAACGAGAGTAGAGGGGAATAAGAAACATTAATAGAGACTATGAGAATCTTGAGAATAAAAGTGCAGAGTTACAAATAAGACAATGAGAAGATGATGAGAGAGCAAAATCAAATAAATGCTCAAATGATGCAAAGCCTAAATTAGTTGCATAGGGAGGAAAAGAATGGATCAGGCTTAAGATAGGAGGAAGAAGGAAGGCATCATGAAAGAAGAGATAACTATAGAAGAGATGGGCATTCAAGAAGTGCTAGCAGAATCCATAGACATCACTCACCTCCTTATTCGGAAAGGAAATTGTATGCATCTGAAGACTCCATAAGCAGTCTAGAAGTGTCTCATGTTAGGCACCAAAGAACAAGGCATGAATTGGAAAGTTTGAAAGGACAACTAAGGAAACCTAAGCCACCATCCTTTGATGGTGAAAGAGAAAGGGAAGATGATTCTGAAGTATGGTTGTTGGGAATCGAGAAGTATGTTCAATTGCACAACTACTCATCTAACCTAGAAGCCATAATTTCCACATACTATTTGCATGGAATTTTTTTTATGTGGTGGCATCAGATGAATCAAGTTGAACACATTAATGAGAGCAAGATAATTTGGAAGCAGTTCAAGAGATATTTTCAGGAGGAGTATCTTTCAAAGCACTTCTATGAAAAGAAAATGCAAGAGTTCTTTGAACTCGGGTTGGGAAGCATGAACATGGTAGAATATGAAAAGAATTTCTTGGGATTGTTGAAGTATGTAGGGTTTATAAATGATGAGAAGGTGAAGATAGAGAGGTTCTTGAGTGGACTGCCATAATTTTATAAAGAGAAGATCCAATACGATGATCCCAGAACTTTGACATATACCATCAAGAAGGCTAAGTACCTGTATGAACAAGGAAACGACAGAGAATATTTACAAAAATATTGGAAGGATAAGAAGAAAGAGAAATTTGATGATAGAAGGAAGGGATTCAAACCTCGGTTCAATAGAAACAACCCTAATAAAAAGCAACAAGATCAGTCTGCTAAGAACGAATCCAAGAAAGAAGACTCCTTGGGAAAAAGGGGAAGACCACCAACCCAATGTTGGGGATGCAAAGAAGACCACATGTAAAAGGATTTCCCTCATAGAGGAGATAAAACAAATACTATGCACAACATCCAAGAGGCTACAACGGTAGAAGACATGGGCAAAAGTATTCCAAAAATATATGCAACCTTAGAAGATCAACAAGAAAAATACCAATCCAATATGATCGAAGTGGAAGGTAATATCATTAATCAATGTGTTGCTATTTTAATTGATTTAGGAGCAATCCATTGTTACATCAATCCAAAAATAGTGGATAGAGTATATTTGGAGAAAATTAAGCTTGAAAAATCAAGTTTGGTTCAGCTAGCCACTAGAACCAAAAGAACTATCAATGAGTCTATTAAAGGTTGTCTAGTAAATTTGAATAAAATGAGTATTAATGTTGATATGAATACCATCCCATTAGGATCTTATGATATCCTAATTGGAATGGATTGGTTGGAATAACATCATGATGTCCTAGATTGTCATAACAAGACATTTACATGTCTTGATGAAGGAGGAAAACAAAGCATTGTGAAAGGAATTCAAATACCCATTTCTATAAGGGAAATTTCATAATTACAACTAAAGATATGTTTTAGAAAAGGTTGTCAATTGTATGCAGCTCATATGGAGGAGCCAGAAAAGACAAAAGGGTCAAGCCTTGAATATTTTTCAGTATTGCAATAGTTTGAAGATGTATTCCAAGAAATATCAGGATCGCCACCAAAGAGGGAGATAGATTTCTCTATTGATTTAATACCAGGAGTTTCCCTAGTATCAAAAAATCCTTATAGAATGGGTACACCAGAATTAAAAGAATTACAAATGTAGCTAAAAGAATTGTTGAATAAAAGGTACATATGCTCAAGTGTTTCACCTTGGGGAGCACCGGTAATCTTTGTCAAAAACAAGGATGGAACATTGAGACTGTGTATTGACTTTAGACAACTAAATAAAGCCACTATGAAGAAAAAATACCCTCTACCAGAATTGATGAACTCTTTGATCAGCTAAGAGGGGCAAATCTATTTTCCAATATAGACTTGAGATCAGGATACCATTGGGTAAGAATCAAGGAAGAAGACAACCTTTAGAACTAGGTATGGACATTATGAATTTGTAGTGGTGCCATTTGGACTGACCAATGCACCAGTTGTCTTTATGTGCTTAATGAATGGCATATTCAGAAATTACCTAGATAAGTTTGTTATTATGTTCTTGGATAACATACTCATTTGTTCTAAGTCAGAGGAATAATATGAMCATCACTTGAGGTTGGTGTTGCAAGTGCTAAGGGGACATCAATTGTATGCCAAGCTTAGTAAGTGTTCTTTTTACCAGGAGAAAATCYRTTATTTGGGACACATTATTTCAGAAGAATGTATAGCAGTGGATCCTGAAAAGATTCATCCATTATGGGATGGCCAACACCAAGAAATGTTTCAGAAGTCAGATCCTTTATGGGATTATCCTAACACTACAGRAGATTTATAAAAGGATTCTCTAAAACTTTTCATCYTGACACCTCTAAGAAAATTAAATTTGAATGGAGAGCAAAGTGTGAAGAATATTTCAATTTGTTGAAAGAATTGCTTACAAGTGCACCTACTTTAAATATTGTTGACCCAAATGAGAATTTTTTGGTATGTACAAATGCATGCAMRGAAGGACTTGGTGGAGTCCTCACTCAAAATGGACATGTCCTTAGTTATGAGTCCAAAAAGCTTAAAGAACACGAGAGGAATTATGCCACACATGATTTGGAGTTTATTTCCATGGTTCATGCATTGAATATGTGGAGGCATTATCTCATGGGAAAGAGATTCGAACTAAGGACATGCCATAGTGGTCTAAAATATATTTTTAAACAACCAACTTTGAATGTCAGGCATACAAGATGGATGAATTTTTGAGTATGACTTTGACATCAAGCATATCAAAGGAAAAGAAAATAAAGTTGTTGATGCACCCAATAGAAAGATACATCTCATGCATGCTACAACCATTAGTATGCACCAGTCAGATTTGAAGAGAAGAATTTTGGATGCTTCTATTACATATCAGCATTACCTACAAGTAAAAGAAAGTTTATGGAAAGAAAATGTACAACATAAAATTAAAGAGTATGAGATTAAGGAAGATGGATTAATTATGCATAAGAATAGAATTTGTGTTCCTAGTTATGGAGAAATTAGGAATTGTGTACTAAAAGAAAAGCATAATCTTCCATATGCCAGACATCTGGGCTACTAGAAAATAATTGCAGCAGTAAGAAGCCAATTCTTTTGTCCTTGGATGAAGAAGGATGCTGTTGAATACATTTTCATATGTATGGAATATCAGAGAGTGAAAGTTGAGCATAGACACTCGACGGGTTTTCTATAGACATTACCAATTCCAAAGAAGAAATGGGAAGTGGTAACCATTGTTTTTATCACTAAGTTGCCCAGAACAACAAGGCAACGTGATGCAATAATGGTAATGGTTGACAAATTGACAAAGCATGTTCATTTTGTGCCCGTAAAGATGATTCATACAACAACTAATATTGCAGAAATTTGCATTAGGGAAATTTCAAGGTTGCATGGGATACTTAAGCCAATTGTCTCAGACAGAGATACTAAGTTTACTTCAAATTTATAGAGAGGATTATTTAATGGATTTGGTACAAATCTGAATTTTAGTACAACATATCATCCACATTCAGATGGGCATACATAGAGAGTCATCCAAGTGATTGAAGACATGCTAAGAATTTATGTGATGGATAAGCCATCTAAGTGGAAATATTACTTTCATTTGGTTAAGTTTGCCTATAATAATGGGTATCAAGCTTCATTGAATATGAGTCCATTTGAAGCTTTGTATTGCAAAAAATGCAATACTCTAGTAAGTTGGGACAACCCAATAGACAGAGTAGTACGTGTGCCAGAATTTCTCAAGTATATGGAAGATCGGATGATTAAAATTAAGCAGAATTTGAAGGCATCAAAAGATAGACATAAGAGTTATGTAGATAAGAATAGGAAAACTAGAGAATTTAATGTGGGAGAGCATGTGCTTATGAATGTGAATCCCAAGAAGAGCTCATTGAATTTGGGTAGTTGTACAAAGATGGAAGCCATATTTTGTGGTCCATTTGAGATATTGGACAGAATAGGGCCAATTGTATACATGCTTGCATTGCCTATATCCATGAATGTGCATAATTTATTTCATGTCTCTTTGCTAAAAAAGTATGTACATGATCCTAACCATTTTATTGATTAGAATTTGATTCAGGTGGAGCCAGAAGGAGACTTTCAGGTCTAGCCGGTGTGCATATTGGAAAGACAAGTCAAAATTCTCTGGAATTGAGTCATAGAACTGGTAAAATTTTAGTGGACCTTACGGTCCTAAATATGTTGCTTGGGAGAATGAAGGTGCCATGCGAGCAGAGTATGCAACTTTTTGAGAAATTTTGAAATTTTGATTTATGTTTTGTATATGCAATGAGAACAGTGTCAAAATAAGGGGAGGGGAATGTAATACCTCAGTTTTGAGTCCCCATATTAAGCAATGTATTTTGTTTATTTGATGAAAGGTCATAATGCCTGAGTAATTAAAAGAGGTCGAAGTACCTAGGAAATGTAATACTTTGAACATTGCAAATAATAAAATACATTGATGGTTGCAAGACACACAAAGACAAGAGTTATAGGGGGTTATGATTCCATGAGAGAGGGGGATAAAGAGGCTAAGTATTTTTATTATATTTTATTTACCATCTTGAAATTTTCAAAGAGAAAGAAGTAGTTACATGAGCTTCTTGGGGGAAATGCCATGTGGTTCTTTATTGCATGTAATTTCATAAACACCTATTGTGGGATGTTTGGTGGTTCTTCCTCATGGTTATTCCTCATTGTTCACTCATTCACTTGTTCACTCTTGATTCATTTTTTACTCATTCATTATTCCTCATTATTATTGTTCTTGATTGGGACATGGGGATGAATTGTTGAAGAAAGAAGCCATTGTTTTGTTGGTTGTAGTAATTATTGGTGTATTCTAGCCATGAAATGGTGCATGTATTCCTGAGATGCATTGGCATGTGATAAACCTTGTTTGCAGTTGTGAATCCCATGAGTCCCAACAGGGATATTCTTGACTAGATGCATTGGAGCCCTGGAAATAAGTGGACAACCCGAGGGACTGCATGGCAAAGAAGGGGGTTCATTGTCTTTGGGTGGTGCAGGCTTGAGAGAAGAGATTTGGTGTACTTTGGATTGTTGTGTGTGGAGAAACTTGTGAGAGCTTGAGTGTTGACTGGTTTGGGAAGTTGAGTGTCGCTCTGGAACCCGTCCTTGTGGATTCATAGCCCTAGATCGGGGGTGACCTGTTGTTGAGACTTGGAACAATAGTGTCTAAGGTTGGGTGGAACGTCCTTGGTATGCATCCAGTTGGTGATTGGTTTTGTTTAAGATAAGTACTCTTTGTCATGGTTTCTTTTTCTTGTATATTTATTTTTGTTTTTTATTAATTATTATCTCTGATATATGTATGTTTGATGTTCCTGCTTGCTATTTATTATTGTGCATGGCATGTTTAAGCATTATTTCAAAGTCTAGCAAGAATCTTTATCAGTGCATGTGTTGTTATTACATTTTGTTCATGCTTCTTTATTAGTTAAATTTTATCAGAATTTGAACAAATTTCTAGAAGGGAGACTTTGCAATAGCGTGACCCATCCTGTTGGTGGCTAGGCAGATTACATAATTAGTTGATTGCACCTGGTTTGAAGCTCAATACTACTCACCTTTAGATAAGATGGCCACCATATTTCTAACCATATTACACTCTACCTCCACCACATTTATCTGGCATTTTTGTTGCACCGGGGTTCCCATTATTGTGGGAATTTGGAGGTGACATTGATATCATGTTCACGAATTTTCTCATTGGCCATAAGAATTGAGTTGTGGTTACCTTGAATTTCTTCCTCGTTCCTTTGAAGAGCTCATATTATCTCTTGGATTTCCTTGTAATCCATCTGAAGAAAACATAAATCCAAATAGAAATATCATTGAATTCCTCAATGTTGGCCCTTTTTAAAGTAACCAGAGTGAAAATGATCTTGAGTTGGAGAAAGGATGAACCCAAATTATCCCAATGAGTGATACCTAGAGCAATAATGAATAGTGGAATCTAAGATAGAAAAAAAAGATCCAAGTGAGAGCCTTCAATACACCCAAACAAGAGAGAAGAACCAGAAAACCAACCAGAGCTCTAATAAAATTCAAACCAAAAGCGTAAAATTTCACCTCGAGCATGTTAATATTCAAATTTAGAGAGGGGTTACTCAAATACAAACTATCTCCAAATGAAAATTGGAAAACCTTTAAAACAAAGGTTGAGTCACCAATGAAATAAACAATTGTCATCTCTCTTGAACTGAGATGTAGCACTAGCCTAGAATTTCCCAAACCTTCATGAAGGATAAAGTTTAAAGGTGTTGGATTACCTAGAAAAAAAAGAAGGAGGAGAGGAGTTGATAGGACCACCCAAAGCCAAAACCAAGGAACTTTCGACTAGACCTTGAGTCGGAATGTCAGAGACACCATTCAAAGAAACTAGACCAAAGAGCCATGATCCCATAGTGGTTAAGTTAATTACAGAGCATGAGTTCAAAAGCATGCTACAAGAGGTAAGGGAGCATGTGAAAGGATGGGGGGCATAGTTTCACATAAATCGAACTGCCAAGAGGCTTACTTTCCTTACACTAGGCCATGAGCTAGATTAAATGCATAATAGGTGCCTTGTCCACTGTCATATTAAGGTATAGGTTGGGAGTGATGTTT
>ML779270.1:243348-274560 GCA_009831015.1 Picea engelmannii | reverse complement strand
TTGACTGGTGGCTGGTCATGCTTAGATCCAAAACTTAAACTCTGACGTTTGTGTCTTCTGGGATAGACAAAAGGTGCATTGAACTAGGGTGCATCTGAATATCTTCTCCTTGAGCGAGATGCTCCATCACAAGGTGTTGGATCTGAGATTAGGGTTTCTACAACTTCTTCTGCTAGTAACCCTAGCGACAGTGTCTTGGAAGCTGCTCCTGCTAGTAACCCTAGTGACAGTTCCTCAACGAGCTCAATATCCTAGCGGTTATGCTTCCTTCCAGCGTTTAGACTGAATGAAGGAAGTGGTGGGCCCATAACCTGTTAGAATATGAAGGATTGTGCTCATTTTGCCATTGACAATACCCTTGTCACCCAACCATAGGCCGAAGCCACCCTCTGAGCACCTTGACCTTGACAAAGAGAAGAATCCTGGTAGCAATCAATAGCCAAGCAAGGCTAATGCACCAAGTAAGAAAGTAACCAAAGCTGATCAGATATTCCAACCCATAAACTGGCGCAACACCTTCCCCAGAACTTGCGCACAAAACTGCCAGACTCCAGTGAGCACAAGTGACTTTTACAATTCTGAGAATGTGAATAATGAGAGACTGACACCCTGTATTTATAGTAATTTTGGCAGGCTTGCCTGGGCCAACTTCTCCTTCTAGGTACTAATTAATTCATATTAATTATATTTCTGCAGCCGACATATTGTCTAGGGTTTCCTTCATTTCTTTGCTTCCTTCCAGAACATTCTAATCTTGTCAAAGGTCACAATAGAGGTTCATACCTCCCTAAGATACCATAATATCAATAGCTAGTGGGTATGCATTAGGAGCAGTACTCATGCAAGGAGGAAGGCATGTGTGCTACCATTCAGAGTTGTTTCATGGAGAAGTGCTTGACTACCCCATGTATGATAAAGAGCTCTTGGCAATTGTACAAGTAGTGAAGAAGTGGAAGCATTATCTCCTCAAAAAAGAGACCATCATACACATGGATCATCCTCCCCTTCAATATCTACAGAGTCAGAACAAGAAGTAGTAGGTAAGGCATTGCAAGTGGTTAGGTTTCTTGCAACAATTCCATTTATTGATTAAGTACAAGAAAGGAGTCGAGAATAGGCTAGCAAACATGCTCTCTCAACCACCACTAAAGAAGATTGCAACAATTGGAGTGATAATGCATCTTGAGCCTTTCAGTCATGAACTTTTGAGTGAAGTCTATGAGGGAGATGAGGATTTTAGAGGAGTCTTCAAATAGTTGAAGGAGTGGTCGATCAATTCCATGGAAGGAAACAAATACCACCTCAAAGATGGGTTGCTATACAAGTTGGACAAACTATGCATACCTGGGGACAAAAGAGTTCAGTTGATGAGAGAAGCACACACTTCTAGAGTTGTTGGGCATTTTGGCATGACAAAGACAGTCAAAAATTTGTAGCAATTTGTGTATTGGCCAAAGATTCAGAAGCGGGTAGAAAATTTTGTTAGAAGTTGCATACTTTGCATCACTAGCAAGCAGAGCAACTAGAAACTTGGCTTGTACATGCCATTTCTAGTACCAAGCAGGCCTTGGGAGAGCATCTCCATGGATTTTGTTGGAGGTTTTCCTATGACTCGTAGAGGCCATGACTACTTGTTTTTATTGGTAGACCACTTCAAAAAAATGTGTGTGCTCATTCCATGTAAGAATAAAATCTCTGGATGAGTGGAAGTTGAACACTTCTTCATCCATGTTTGGGTACTTTTAGATTCCCACCCTCTATCATATATGATCGAGACAACAAGTTCTTGGGTATATTTTGTACAACACTTTGGGAAATAATGGATACCAAGTTGAAGTATTCCATTGCTTTCCATCCTCCGACTGATGGAAAAACCGAGTTTTTTAACAGAACATTGGTACAATTGTTGAGAGGCTACAACAACAAACATCCAAAGACTTAGGACAAGCAACTAGTCTACATTCAACACTCCTACAACAAAGCACTCCATTCCTCCACGAATAAGTCTCATTTCAAGAATATTTTTGGTTATTTACCTCCTTCTCCATTTCATATTGTGTATGGAAAACAAAAGAAAGAAGCAGGGATGCAAGGAGATGAATAGAAGGCAAACACATTCATGGACAATATCAAACAAATACATCTAAGGGTTCAGTAGTAGCTCAAGAAGAGCTAGCAGTTGTACAAATCCAAGCATGATCAACATAGGGAGGATCACAAATTCAATGTTGGATATGAGGTGTGGCTCTATCTCAGTAAGGAATGATTTCAAGGAGAAACAAAGAAACTCAAGCCCCTTATATAAGAACCATTTGACATCATTGAGTAGGTGAATGAGAATGCCTTCAGGCTGAAACTTCCTCCATATATGCAGATCAATTCAGTGGTGAATGTAGAATAGTTGAAGTTGTTCAAACCTTCCATGTTGAATGAGGAGGAAGAACATCAAGTTCTTGATGTTCTTCCTATTGTTGAATACCTTACACCACGTGCTCTAGAAGAGTTTCTTCCAGAAAGGTAGTGGTAGTGGTAATCATGGAAGTTTCTTGTCTATGGAGAGGGATGCTCCAACCCCATGTATGATTGAGTGTGGTATTCTATTTCTTGCGAGACTAGTTTGTTGGGCACAAATTTTGGGAATAGGTGTGGAGGCTTGGTTCATCTATAGACCCTGATATAGGTCCTCTTCTCTAGTACATACCAATCCCCAATTTTTTTGACAACATGTATTTCCTTCTTTGGCATGCATGGTGTTGAGGCGCAAAATAAAATTTGGAATAACATAATTAAGAAGTGGTCGTAAATATTATGGTAATGCACATGATGTTTATGTTCCCATGGGTCATGGCAGTAGACATGAATAGGTGGGTCACTCAATTGTCAACTCCAACACATTCCTAGGTAAGCATGTACTAGGTAGACAATATCTAGCAGGTAGGATGGCATCTAGAATTGTGGATGCTTCCCTGGAACTGCACGTTTTGTTGTTAATATGGTCTCTTCAAGGGTGGAAAAAACTATAGCGGCCCAATTGAATATGTGACCAGTAGTTTTGATTGTGTGCAGCAAAGGGACCCAATATTATTTGAATTTGAGGCATCTACTTCTCCATAAATTCTTCAAAAAAGGGTTGTAGCAAACCTGTAAGGGGTTTTGAGCATCCTAGTGGGATAATCTTCAGAATTCCTTGATCTGAAACTTACCACTCGAATCCACAGTTTTTTCAGTATTTCTTTGCAATCCAAAGGACATTGTAGCATCCAATATTTTGTCAATTAAATATCCTCAGTAGGGAGATTATAGCATGTATTCAAAACTAAGGCATGGAATGATGATGGATCCTTCCCTAATTATCTCTTACAATCCTATTGTCAACATTAGTGTGGTGGATGATCCAAGAGATATCTTCAACGCATGGGAGCACATCAACATGTGTAGCTATCTTATAGAGTCGAGACGAGACCTTCTTAGAGATTGGTAGACACCTAGGTCTTGGTCACCATCTAGTAACTCGGGATAGGATTCCTGTCAAAACATTTGGTAAAATTATCCTCATTGATATGCCACACTAGTTTCCACAATGCATATGGTTTGATCATAAATGGGGCCTAAAATGATAGTCCTTACTTCCTCCTCTATTTTTAATTCACAATTCTATTTTTGATCTGTTCCATACATGAACCTGATTCCACAAGCCTGAGATTTCTTTCTCATGGAAGTTTGGCTCTTTTATAATCAATAGGAATTGGTCTTCCTTATGGACTTACAACACCGCCATATCCAATACCCTTCTTCATGCAAATTTCAACTTCAATCATCCAAACAAATTGTTAGTTCTCATGCACATAATATTTTCATTGCAAACTTGCAGTGATTTCCATACAGTTTATAGAATTGTGCATATTAACAACTAAATCATTTTTATTTATGCAATCATATAGAGCAATAGGAAATATCATTCCTTACATATAGATCAACATGAAATATCATTCCAAATGCAATTTAGCATTAAATGAATTTAATTATTGTGTCAATTCCCATGGCCACATTCACACAAAATGCACCATTGCATTGATTTTCAGATTACTACTTTTTCATGTTAGGCACTCTTGCCATGGTGTGTTGGGTCTCACCCAACCTCTCACCACATGGATTCTCTATCCACATTCATTATTACAGCATAATGTATGTGTATGCTATAATTTGATCATGACCTCAAATCAACATATATTTTATGAAATCAAAAAATTTATATAAACATAATCAAGCATTCTTTCTCCTCTGGTAACTAGGGTGCCAAAATTTATGGCCATCCAATTTCTCTCTTTACCATTCTTTAACTCTGGTAGAATATTGGAAGATCCTTCTTCCATAATGGGCAGTTCATTACCTTCCCTCGCGTTTTTATTAATGCATTCAGTCAACGTGTTGCTCGCGAGCACTGTTGTTCCCAATCATTCCTTATTGGTCAATGCATTCATCACACATTAGTTCATGAATTTTCTTGCAAGGATCTCAATCATCCTTGATTTTTAGAGGTTCCTCCCTCTGTCCTTCAGGTCTCTCTTTCCTGAATCATACCATGCTAGGGTATCATTGGCATACAACAACCACTCTAAAACACATGCATATCATTAAAATAATAAATATTTTAGAAGGTATTCTTACCCAATCCCTTTCAAATCTTATGCCACATAGGCATGAAGTATCTATACCTATCATTATTGTCAACACTCTCTCTAATATTACCTCATCAATGGTGTTTCCTGGGGATTTCCCCAAAGTTCTTTCATAAATATTTTCTATCAGCAACCTTCTTGTACTTCTCTGCTTGAGGATGTCCATCATTGGCAATTATCCTTTCTCAACAAATCCAATCATTTCCTACACATAACATGCATTATCTCATTCACAATTTACATTAGTTGTCATATTAAATTAAAATGCATGTGTTGTAGCATTTAAATCAACAAATGATTTCAGATATGTCCTAGCATATCACTCCATTACGTTATTCCCAATGTTTTTATGAGTGCTAACATAATCAAACTTCCAACTATGTATACACAATTATAATCATTCTCGTGCTAGAAGCATTTACACAACCAACATTTCAATCCTCCCATCCTAAAGGAGTAAAAAAAACGATAAGAAAGGAGTCAAGGGAATCTTCCCTTGTCCAACTCCTACTACACAGCCTGAAATTTTCAGTCTAGATGAATCTGTTTCCAAGGCCTTACTACCTTTACTTAACATGGCTCAAACAAGCCTATTCATTTAAACATACTTATTTGTTTATTTTCTCTTTATTAGTTGTACTTGTTTTCATGGTTGTTCCTTTAAGGCTTACAAATTTGTTAAGCAACTTAGAGTTTTAAAATGAGAAAAGTATTCCTCCTCCTTTCCTCTTTATTTGATGTTGCAATCTATCCCTTTTGGGATTTTCCTGCTCTATTCCTTGAGCAATTTCAACCAAGTTTCATCTTGAACTTCTCTGGTAATTCAACATGCTACAATAGTATTCTTTTAGTTCACAATGAATTGTGAACCTATGCATTATGTACATTACTATTAGAAATCAGAATGGTTAACATTCATTTGCATATCCCCTATGCATGCATTATATTTTAGAATGTAATTTAGGATTCTTATATAGTCGGGCCTTGCAGACCACTTCCCAACTTCCAACATTTATTAAGGTTATAGCTTTGTTCTCATGACAAAGTTCTCACACGTTTCCTCCACATGGAATTGTCTCATCATGCAACTTCCTTATTGCATATCCATCACTATCTGGGATGACCTCAACCTTGAGTCAACCTCAACTTTTTCATTTCAGATTCTTTCCCAATATTCCATAAGGAATATAATCTCACATTCTTATTATGCATTTCAGATTTACATTCAAATACACACTCTTATGTTAACAATTTTCTTTCAAGTTGTGTTTCCATGTATTTAATCATATGCATTAGCATGTTCTGTGTGTCCACCACCAACACACTCTACAATTTCATATGCATATTTTGTTTTAAATTTATTTAACTCATGCTTTGCTCATGATATTCTTAAAGGCATTCTTACCTTGCCTTCCATCTTAATCTACAAAGCAATCTTGCTCATTTTCCTTTCAACATTTTATATTAGCTCTTTCTCTGAGGAGTGGCATACCTCCTCAAGCTATCATGTAAACCGAACAGTTTAGACCCTTCTAACTAGGGTCATCCATGGCATTATCCAATATAGGGAAGCACACCCCTTGCCTCACATCCTGCTTGATCAGGTAGTCATATTATACTTTTAAGCAGGTTTATATATATGTGTGTGTGTGTGTGTGTGTGTGCATCATTTTCACCTTTTTACCTCTTTCATTCCTATTTATTCAACATCGTCAAGTTTTGATGAGACCTTATAGTCACTTACATGACCAGTCTCACCAATAAAATCATAATTATGTTTCCCTCTTTACAAGAAAACAACCTCAAATAAGATCACTCTTGCTCATTTCCCTATTAGCGCACACATATATATATATATATATATATATATATTGCATGTTATGCATGTTCCTTGCTTGCACATTTCACATTATTTATTCACATTTATTTGGCCTTAATATCAATCTTCATACTGGGCAACTTTATAACGCATTCAATCCATGCTCTCAAGCATATATATATATATATATATATATATATATATATATATATATATATTGCATGTTATGCATGTGCCTTGCTTGCACATTTCACATTATTTATTCACATTTATTTGGCCTTAATATCAATCTTCATACTAGGCAACTTTATAACGCATTCAATCCATGCTCTCAAGCATATACACCATAGATTAATATTCAGCATGCAAGTTCATTACTTACACCTTTTTCCATGTCATTCACACACATCAATATTTCAGACTTCCATATCCTTCCTCTTAGAGAATCTTACAGTCATTATTATGACAAGTCTCATGGGAATATTCATAATTATGTTTCATTCTCTTCATGGAAACAACCAACAATAAACCACTCTTTCTCTTTTGTTACAAAAGAAAACCACAATTCCCAAAACATAAGCAGGTCATTATAGTATTACCCAGAGCAAAAAAATGTCCAATTCCATCCCTTTTTTTTTCATGTTTCAACCATTCTTGGTCATTAGGTCTCTATCAGGGAAACCCTCTCCTAGATTTCCTTTCACTACTATCTGAGCATACCATCCATTCTTGTATGGATTTCATCAACCTCTGGATGTAATTCCGACCCATTGGTCTTTTGAAAATGCTCAAGCATTTCTCTACCATAAATTGGATCAACTCCTTTATTGATCTATTACAACTTTAATCTCATATGATTATATGAAAACATCATCATCAGCCTTTTACTTAGGCTGTTATCATCATATCGTCACTAGCCATGTGATCTAACACCACGTTTCACATCTAATAACGGACTATAACAAGTCTATATGCATGTTATATGCATGCTCAACCTTTTCCATATGCATTCCAACATATCCTTGTGCACCAAGAATTTTACCCATGCCTACAGTGCAAATGTATTCCAGTTATTTACCTTTTTGTTCACTTGCATAGGTATATACACTCTCCTTAGTATGACCACAAGCTCATAAGCAGGCTCATAAAATCAAGCCATTTCACCTATTTTATAAGGACTACGATCAGTCGAAATAACTCCTTTTTATTTGCTTAGCTGGGTTATTTTCAGCAACAAGTTTCATTCATTACATGTCAAATAGACCGACCTTATACATTTTCTATCAATCCTCTAATCATGAGAAATTATACATATATACAAGGTTTAATCTTTTATTAAAGTAGTAATTATTATTGCTAAGGATTCTATCAATCCATACCAAATTCCTTTAAGCACAAGGAATTTTCCATAAGGGTCTTAACCCTTATATAATCAACCATCTTAATTGCAAGAGACTTTGTTCGCCCTAGTAGATAGACAATATTATACTTAACAAAACAACTCAGCTCATGTCCCCTTCCTGGGCTTATGCAACTTCATAACAGGATTTATGCCACCTCTTTCATTCACGTTCAAGTCTTACCATTAATTCCTATCAGTATATTCCTACTCATGTAAGAATAGTTATCAATTTGACAAAGGGACAACATAATTCCTTTGCTGAAATTCAATAAGAATTTCCAAGGCACAATTTTGGTCTGCAATCCTTCTCTTCAGGGAGTTAATGAAAATAATAAAAAATGTTTTAAAGGTAGAAACACATTTCAACATACTCATCTCTGCCTTATTATACAAGTCATTTGACTAATCTATGGCCCATCCAGGCCTAGCGTTGTAGCCTGCTATGATACCACTTTGTAACACACCCAACCCCTAAGTACCTTTTTAAGGAATGGGGTACTAAATTTTTTCTTTTCTTCAATCATCTCAGAACATTTTCCTGAACATACCATCATCTTTTTCTCATCAAGAGCTTTCCAACGACTATAACCAATCTCAATTCCAAGCTCATAATCAAAATTTATAACCTTTCAAATTTTCGGCCTTCATTGGTCAAAAACCAACTCATTACCACGTGGCCACTTATTACTCATGCAAGCCATCATGAAAGTGACACGCGGGTATTCATAGGCCTGACCCTCTGGCCCACCTTTCTTCGTCATCGAGACTTCATATCCCATGGTTCGCTCCCACTACAAAACTCCAATGACGATTCACCAACGAACACCTCCCCCAAATCCTATGACTCTCAACCCTTGATATTTAAGGTTCAAAGAACGTCGATGATGTCATTTGACGTGGGGGTTAATGCTCAGTTCCCAATGTTCTTCACGGTATATAGATGTGACTCATGAGATTAATGGTGGAGATCTCACCTTTTCTCCCTGTCAATCGATGATTTTCGTTAGCCCCAACTTCCATCGTCGTCGACGATCCCTCTGTCATCGTTGGTATTTCTTGATCAAACATGACCTTACCAACCTATCAAATTTCTGACAATGACGCATATGGATCCAATGGTCTAGACCTCCTCGTCAAATCTCCGACGAGATCAATGGTTATCTTTGTCTTTCCTCTCTGTACTTTCGTCAACCAACCAAAAGCTAACAATTGTCGTCCTAGGGACACTCTGGCTACCTTGATAGCATGCCACATCATTTATTATGTCATCATCCTCACTCTCCTATTTAAACAAGTCTCACAGAATATCAACGGTGGAGGTTTCCTCTCGCCCAACGACAGATCGATGACTGTCATTGTGTCACTGATGCATGCGTCATTGGTTTTTGGGTTTCCTCATGTTTCACCCACCTCTCACCTCCGAAGACTATACGTCGGGGATCTATGGTCCATATTTCCTAGGATGAAACCTGACATATCCAATGTCCATAACTGAAAACAAAGATCCAAGAGACCTCTTCACCTAATGGGACCACCTTCGTCCCATCGGTCAATTCCTAGGTGACACCTGTCACTTACTTGGAAACGTGGACTATCGATTTGGAAGGACGCATCGTCATGTCATCATCACATCCTCTCATAACTTAGGTGGAACTTCATGTAGATCAACAGTCCCAATTGCATCTCAAAGCTCCCTTGGATCTTGATATATCGATGGCCCATATTTCCTCTCGGAGTTCCTTCGTCAGAGTGTATATCTGTAACTCACTCTAATTAGTACCTTGTGATGAGTGGTCAAGATATCTTCACGGAGATCTAATGGATGAGGTCCCTCCCTAGTCTCTACCTAATCTATGGTCAAAATCACCCCTCGAAGCCTTATAATTGGAGTTCCTACACTTCAACATCCTAAGTTACTTCGAGTACCAAACTCTGACGAAATCACTACTCTGGATCTAACGATTCATATCCTATGCTATGGACACTACTATATATCTAATGTCTTTGGTTTTTCCTCAGATCTCTTCCCTCAGAGTCCCTCATCAACCCCATGTGCAAGCATCCCGATAGCCTAATATTTGATCAACGGTGGAAATATCTCCACCCATAGATCCTATGCTCGATAATTTAAAGCACCCATTCAAAGGTTTGAGCTTGACAAGGACCCACTCCCAACTCCTTAGACCAAGTATAGTTTTCCATGTATTACCATCGTGTACGTAGATGTTCCCCGTCAACAAGACGTCACCTTCCCTTTTAACCTCACTTAGAAGAGACCCTACATAGATCTACGACTGAGAATTGATGTCACCTCTACTCTGATCAATGGTCCAGATTGTCCCTCATGACCTTCCCATTGAAGTACCATCACTCCGGTCTCCATGGCTACTCCAACCATCATCCTCCGACCAACGGTCTGGATCTCCCTACCTTCAATCCTCCGATAGATCGATGACTTTGGTTGAATCAGGGTACAACTTCTACGGTTATCATATCCTACTCTGACGAAGGGTATGGAATTATTAGTTGCACTGATCCAACGACTATGATTCCCTCAAACTCAAAAAAATAGTTCTTTTTCAAGGAGACCTTCCATCTAACGATTGAGATCATCTCATTATTTCAATTCGACGGCTGCGATTCCATTCGCTCATAACAGAGGATTTATGCAGACTAATGGTCTTATCTTGGACTTATTCATCCAATGGTGATCTTCTAAGTCTTTTATAAGGTCTTACCAGGCCTTCAGGGACTCCGCAGTCCATTTCCAAAAAGGCTAAGACGTTTACTCTTAGACCTTACCATTCACCTCTTAGTTTATCTCCCTGGATTCCTTTCACAGGAAACACGTCGCAATAGATAACCTACTACACACACAAGTAAAATCATTCACACATTTACTTTCTTTATTCTAGGACACTACAAAATGTTCTTAACATTCAAAATAGAGTACATGGTTCTATTGTTCGAGTGTGCAATACACATGAAACTCTATACATATACTTTATCATTCAAGTAAATAGACTTGAATAGCTTACACAATCGACAACACGAGAACTTTTTTCTATGGGGAAATTACCCCTAAATTGGGTCTAAGGAATAGGCAGAGCGATAGCTCCCTTAAAGTACTGGCTTATATTTGATCTACCCCAAAACAATCTAGACTAAGTGATAAGATTAAGAGAGAAGAGAAGGTTAATGAGTGCACCTTGAATCCTTACGGTTGATGTAGACCTCTTCCACTTGTTGTTTCCTCTTAGATCACGGATCTCCGCCCAAAGATGACCTGGAGGGGGTTAAGAATACAATGCAACAACATACACAATCTCTAGTAATCACTCAAAATCCTAAATATAGATACAAATGATCAAATTAACAAGAACATGTACACATAGGGTTTTGGGACAAAGATAATCTTTTTTTCAAATTCAATATGAAAGGTTACAACCTTTGCTTGTGAACAATGCTCTATGAACCAAGTTCGGGCTACTCTGTCGTGGCTCTAAGTGCATCAATCCCACATAAAATTCTCACAACCAACATGCCATCAAGGGAAGGATGAAGGGTTGCATAGGGAGAATGATCGAGAGGAAAAGATGAGACTAAAACTCAGAGCAAGATTCAAAACTTGGGCAATGAGAGGGAAAGGATTTTGGAAACGTTTTCTTATTCTCTTGTTAATATGTCTAAATGACTCCCCAAGACCTCTTTTTATATGATAAAAATATGGTTATTCGGTTTGGGGACAGGCTACAAGGGGTAAAATGGTTTGGAAACCCTCCATAGCCCATAAACTCTGTTGAAATACATGCAATTTTATATTTTTTGCAACTTTTGGAGGTAAACGCGGGCTACTAATCATGTTAAGCATATGTACATGGGCTAACTAGTATGCAACGCACATGTGTACGCTAGATATTAGTGTATCAAGGCACGTACATTATCCAAAAAAGTGTTTTTTAGAAGGAAACCTCAACAATATTTTTGGAAAAGTATGCAAATGGATGGGCCAATGTCTTGGATGCATAGATGTGGAATTTTTAGACTATAACAGATGCCCACTAATGTGTGAGGTCATAAGAGCAATTGATGGTCGAAATACATTACAATATCTTTACACAATGAGAAAGCATGGAGTTGAGTGAGCTCGATATGAGTGTTCATGAGACTGTCATCTGCAAAATAATAATAATCTCTCTGAGGCGGGCATACCCATGCTCAGGATAAACTAAGCATGGATGTCAATCAAGTACATTGCAGATCCTTGTCATGACTACAAAAAAATATGAATGTCTATATAACGTGTAGTTGCGAACAATACACAATGGATCTACATCTCAAAATAATTTGAAGATATATAAGTACAATATGATATACATCCTCAGGAATCATCAATGCCTATGCCTGGAGATGATAACTTCATAGCTTGAGCAAAACATTCAAGATCTTCAAAACTCAGGTAGGAGTACAATAGGAGTATAAGACTCACTACTCTGAGGTCTTGAACATGTCGTCAGGGAAATACTGGAGGACCTTGATCATCAGGCACATAACTTCATTGATTCCAAATCCAAACTTGATTGGACTCTTGGGATGGATGACTCATGAAATTAAAGAGATCAACTGCAGAATGGTCAACGTAGGTTGGATAAAAATTCCCTTGGACAAAAGCACGACAAAATGATAAGACTTGTGTAGCATATTATTGACATAAGTCTGTGAAACAAGAGGCACCACAAACTCTCCATATGTTTGGAAGAGTAACCAAACGGAGGAGGACACAACTCTATGTAACGAGAACAACTTCTCAAGGTTATACTAGATCCCAATGCTTGCAAAACAAATGGAAGGTTGTGCTTTGTCCAAGAGCGACTATCTTGTTGTCGATAAAAGAGAATGTATATCTCGTCCCATCTTTTTGGAATATTTTTTTTTTCTTTTTCATGTATTTAAAAAGCTTGAAAAAGAACAAAAGAATGATACGTTACAAAGGAGGAATGAGTATCGTAGGCAAGCAAACTAGTTCCAAGTGCATGGAACATATTGATGCTCAGTGCAAGAAGACATGTGCAGGACAAGGACACGAAAATTCCTCCATGGGTCAAGGTGTCAAATCATAAGGAAAAAAATGCTACAAGGATTGCACCTAAGGAATGCTCTAAAGGTTCAATAATAACAACATAAAGTCAGCATTAGGCCAAAGACGCAGGGATGATACATGCGATGTGATTATAGCACACAACAAGACTCCTTCCATGTGAAGTTTTACGAGCCTTGAGAAGGTAAGCTCAGTGTTTTTTCACTTTTAGAGAGTCTGAAAAACATTAAAAGAAGATTCCAGAGTGATCTTTTTCGTAAAATTAGTCTCCAGGGCCCGAGAAAGAATAAAATCATACCCGGAGAACTCTTCTAGTCACTAGGGACAGAGTATTCTTTTTTCTTAATTAGTCTAGTCGATCTGGAAAAAGGTTAAACTTATACTGAAAGGATGTCTCTTCAAAACCATTTTAATGAGTGTGATAGAGACAAGATCACTCAATTATCTTTTCAATTTTAAGGAGTCTGAAAAGAGATTAACTATGGACTCATCGCCTTTTTCGTAATTTAGTCCCATGAGCCTGAAACATTATAAAACATAAATTAGGAGAACTCTCCCAACGAGACATATCTCCTGAGGCATACCTTTTTCCTGGGTAATATATTGGCCAAAAAAAGGGTTAAACTTATGCCAAATAGATATTCGTTCTGGACCAATTAACGAGTGTGAAAGGAACAAGGTCACTCAACGATCTTTTCATATTTAGGGAGTCTGAAAAGATTTTAACTATGGAGTCCAAGGGGTTTCCTTTTTCATAGATAATCTCCAAGGTCCGAAAAAAAGATAAACCAAAACCAGGGAGAATGGCCCTTTTTCACAAATTTAGTCCCTTGGGCCCAAAAAAGGGTTAAAATTATGCCCGAGAATACTCTCCTAGCGAATCATAGCTCCTAGGGCATACACTTTTTGTAAAAATAACCATTCGGACCGAAAAATGGGTAAACTATCGCTAGACAGATGTGCCTTCAAATTTTTGTTTGAAGAGCATGAAGGGCAACAAGATTGCTCAACAATATTTTCAATTTTAGAGAGTCTGAAAAGGGCTTAAAGAAGACTCGAAGGAGGGATTATTTCTTAAGTAATCTGAACGAGACCAAAAATAATAAATAAATTCTCATTAGATGTTGCTTTCAAATTTTTAAGCGATCTTGAAAGACAACAAACCATGCTCTTAGGGAGTCCCTCGGGTATAGGCCAAAAAAAGATGAAGAAGAATGAGGCTTCAACACACAGTCACGGTAGGACTAAAATGATTCCCATGCCTGTGAAGTACTTTGGCATGGGCACCAAAAGGAAAACAAGGATCTAACTAGGATGCCCATGGAAGGAAGGATCTACCACATAAAGTATGACACACTTATCAACAAGGAAGGTTAGTGTCACAATTTAGTGGGGTCGATCCTAAGGCCAAATGAACCAGGAAATGGATAATGAAAAAATGCAAGTAGGGGAAAACCTAACCTATATGCCAATTTTGAGGTCAATACCTATTTGAACAGATCGATACGATGAACAAATGTCAAAGAAAAAGCGTCTCCAAGATCCTGCATATAAGGCCAATAAAACTCATCCAAAATTTAATAAATCCCATATAGATAACAACTTTAGAAAATAAGAGGTGATATTGAATAAAAAACTTGAAAACAACAAACCTAGACTGTACAATATGGTACAAGGCACCACACATCCTTACAGATCATGCATGGTTCAGGTATATCCCACTGCTAGGCTTTGACCAAGAGTCTCTTCAATAGTCAACCTGGAAAGTCTCCCAAAAGGGAAGAAAACAAAAACCATGGTGTAAGTCTTCCTACAGTATAGAAATAGTAGTCATGGCTTAAAGGATAGCCTCATTCGAAGGAAATTCAAAATCCGAGAAATCACGCAAACGAGGAGGGTCGACAGTCCCAAATGGAGAAGTAAACTAACCATATTCCATGTGACAATGGAGGTTCTAGACAGGACTGGCAGAGTCTATCAACGAAGAATCACAAGCACGAGGGCTTGAGGATCTACAAATAGTGAGATCAAACTCAAAAGGAAAATCAAGACCACTCAAACCAAGAGGGGGAAGCAAGGGATCCCATGCCCACATTGGATAACAAAACTGATCGATTATCGAGACCATGTCTCAAGAAGGAAAACATGATTTCACAGGTTCCTTCTTAGAAGCAATTGAACATCGAGAATAAGACGCCACATAATTAACCCGTGGCAGGGTAGAGTCTACACGAACACTAGGAACACATAAAGGGGTAGCCTAAACTAATGTCGAATTAGGATGGTGATTATCAAATGCCAATTGGTTGATAGTGACAATGCTTCCATTGTGAGGGAAATGCATCACCCGGAAGAGCATATACACCACAATAGTCATAGCATATACATAATCACGCTTGAGAACCATATTGAAATATAACGGGCCTTGCACCACTATAACATCGACAAGGACAGTATTCCCACCTAATAAGATAGGAAACTAAGGAAGAATCCCCAAATATTCACTAGGACGTCTGTCAAAATCCAACATCTCATGCGAAGTAGACACAAGCTCGGGAGAACCCAAAGCTTGCCAAGCCGAGGAGGATAAAATACTTGTGGAGGCTCCTTCATCCACAATATATCGGTAAATGTTTTTTGAATTAATTTCAACCCTTATTTGAAAGGGTGCATAAGAAGAAAGGAGAGGCTCAACAAGGTCACTCCATTCAAAGGAAACCATCCTAGGACTTGGAGGGGGTGTGCTCGAAGTGAGTGTAATGTCCCCTTGTTCTGAAAGTACTGAACTGGAAATGATAAAAACATAGTTGATAGACACATCACTCCCCAAGATAAGAGTGGGATCAACCGAATATTGCATCAGCGTGACCACTTTGGTATACTCGATACTCTCCAAGAGAAGAGTGGGATCGGATGAAGATTGCATCGACACAACCACTTCCTCAACTGCTGGTTGAATAGGCTGCGAGACAACATGGTCTGAAGGCGCACGTCACCCCCCAAAATAAGAGTGGGGTCGATCAAATATTGCATCGTCATGACTACTTCATCAACCAAAGGTTGAGTAGACTATGAGGAAACTTCAAAAAACTTAGAATCATAAGAGTTTGTAGATAGGGACCACAATATTCGTGCCTCTGGAAGGCCAGGGCATAAATGAGTAAGGTGATATCCCTTGCAAATCTTATAAGGTAACTTAGGCTTATGTCTAATTTGTCTAGGTTTATCAACATAATCAATGCCCACAACATGACTAGCAGTGGTTGGTTACTTACCCCCAACATGACTAGCAAAAGTTGTTGACATATCACTCGTATGACTTACATTGATGAGATTGGTGCCACCAACATGACTTGCAATATTTGGTTGCACATCTCCAACATGACTTGCAGAGGTTGGTGATTAGTCAATAACATGACTCGCAAAGGCTACAAACCTATCGCTAGTATGACTAGCAGTAACTGGACTTTTTCTTCCAACATGACTTGTAGAGGTTGGGTTCTTTCCCCCAACATGACTAGAAGAGGTTGGGTGTTGGTATTCAACATGATGTGCAGAGGTTGATGACCTATATCCAACATAACTCACAGAGGTTGGTGATTTCTTCTTCCTATTCTTCCCCTTTCTATTTTGTTTAGACTTCCAGTTACTAGTAGCTAGACTTTCACCAGAGAAGGAAGAAGGAGGAGGAGTGGACTTAGTTGATGAAGGATCATCAACATGATTCCCATGACATAAGGGGATTAACTGAGAAGCGCTGAGAGCATTCGAGATATTTGGAATGGTACCCAATGAAAATGGTAGTCCTGCATTCAACCTAGGAATGTACAAAGTGGCCATCAAAGGGACACCAACGTCTCCGAAGAAAGGAAAAGAACAAGAATCCCCTTGTGAAGGGGTTCCTTGGTTGGTATTGTTAGGAACTTTGTCCATGAAGATATTATGCACAAGTTCTTCCCTTGCAGGATCATTCAAGTCTGTGAAAGTCTCACACACTGACTCTGGTAAATCAGTGGTATAAAAATATACGCCTATAAAGAGGTAGCTCCACGTTTCTAAGTGGAAGATTGAAAATTCCTCATGACCGGTGGAGTGGGAAGTCTACCACCTTAGGTCAAAAACCCAAAGAAATGACTGACTAACACACTATGGAAAACTAGGGAGCACAGAGCATACCACTAAGAAGAAAAGCCTAAAAAGATACAAACCAAACTAACAACCCTTTTGAATGCTTGCAACCTAGGGAGATGAAGTCTTGATCACCCAAATCATTCACAAAGGAAAATGATTGGCTAGGAGAAGAAGTTACCCAAACCTCCAATAGATGGTCCCTTTGGGTGTCACCCAAATAATACAAAGTCTGTCTCAGGTATCGTGATACACCCCTTGCAGTCACCTATGTCTCAACCTATATAATGGAAACTAGGCCACCAAATTGTAATCAACAATCGGGGGGGGTACATTCAATAGAAGGGAGAGTGTATGGGTAGGGTAACTAAGCCCAAAGATCCTCCTGAGAACTGAAATGCAACAGGACTAAAATCACTCTTAGAGTACCTTGGATGGATCCAAGTGTCTCAGAGGTTTGACACAAGTCGGGCCAGTAACACTACAAGATTCACCCCCAATACACACTCTCCCAAATCCTTTGTCAGGATTAGGAGTGGATATCTTCGTCACCTTCCTCCACGTGGCCTCATTTTTTACTCATGTGTTAGAGGAACTTCCTGGATTGAGTAATTACAAGGTGGATTTTTCACACCCTAGCACATACACCTAAGTTAAGTTTTGGTTGGCCTTGGAGAGTTTGCCTCTCCACACCTAATCCAAGGCCCTAGCCTAAGATATTGGTGAACCCTAGAAAAAGTATTACTAATGTATTTTATATTAACGCGTTCATTTTAGGGGATTTTCTTACTCAAGGAACGGAAGTGCAACTCATGTTGTTTGAGACTCTTGCAAAAATGAAACTTATTAGAACACTGGAAAAGAAGACTTTACACTAATTCTACAAATGAAAAAGATCTTCAAGCAAAAAGCATGAACAATCCTTCAAACCTAAAAATTCAATATTTTCTCATTTCCATGCAAAATGCACAATGCAACTTTTGAGTGAAACAAAAGAGAAAATGAAAGGATTTTCTTTTAAAATGCTTTCAAGATGAGAAGAAAACACAACCCTATGCTAATTTATTTTTCTTTTTCAAATAACAATGCAAAGCAATGCAAATAAAGAAAGAGACCTAACTATCATGAAAACAAAGTTTTTTTTTTTTTTTCTTTCAATCAAAGCAAAACTACCAAAATATGCTAAAAGAAACTATAGAAAACTAGGTTTTTTTTTTTTTTCTTTTGAAATGCAACTCATTTTTCTTAAAATTCAAGCTAAATATAAGCCAAAAATGCTTGGAAACATAGAGAGACAAGAGGATTTTTTTTTATTTCATAACCAATATGATCCTGCAAACTGTCTAAACCCCAAACAACAAAATCTTCTGGAACTTAGGAAGACCTGGGAACCACAAGTTTCCTGTAGATAAAGAAAAAAAAATTGAATTCTTTTTCCAAAACAATAGAGACGCATGTTGCACACAACTAGCCTAAATATGTATGTGGGCTATGTTTAATGCATAATGCATATGTACACGTGTTGTATAGAGAACAAGGCACGTACACCTCTGTAAATTTTCAAAAAAAAAGAAAAAATTTGGACAGACAACTTGTGCAAGGGAAGTTGGTAAGCACCTTGAAGGTGACCAGAGACCCAACCTGACTCAGAATACTCATAAACAACTAAAAATCAAATCAAACCAAGATATCCCTCTAAGACCCTAGAGAGACTCCCCAGTGGAGTCGTCAATTTTGCTATGGGGAAATTCCCCCCTAAACTGGTTCTAAGGAACAGGCAGAGCGATAACTCCCTTAAAAGACTGACTTATCTATGATCTACCCCAAAACAATCTATACTAAGTGATAAGAGAAAGAGAGAAGAGAAGGTTAATGAGTGCACTTTGAATCCTTACAGTTGAGGTATACCTCTTCCACTTGTTGTTGCCTCTTAGATCACATATCTTCACCTAAAGCTGACATGCAAGGGGTTAAGAATACAATGCAACAACATACACAATCTCTAGTAATCACTTAAAATCCTAAATATAGATATAAATGACCAAATTAACAAGAACATGTACACATAGGGTTTTGGGACAAAGATAATCTCTTTTATTCAAATTCAAGATGAAAGGTTACAACCTTTATTTGTGAACATTGCTCTACAAACCAATTCCGGGCTCCTCTGTCATGCCTCCAAGTGCATGAATCCCACATAAAATTATCACAACCAACATGCCATCAAGGGAAGGAGGAAGGGTTGCATAGGGAGAATGGCTAAGAGGGAAAGTTGAGGCTAAAACTCAGAGCAAGATACAAAACTTGGGCAATGAGAGGGAAAGGATTTTGGCATATTTTTCTTATTCTCTTGTTCATATGTCTAAATGACTCCCCAAGACCTCTTTTTATATGAGAAAAATATGTTTATTTGATTTGAGGATGGGCTACAAGGGGTAAAACGGTTAGGAAACCCTCCATAGCCTGTAAACTTCATCGAAATACGTGAAATTTTATATTTTTTGCAACTTTTGGAGGTAAATGCGGGATACTTAGCATGCAACAACCATATGTACATGGGCTAACTAGTATGAAACACACATGTGTACGTAGGCTATTAATGCAGCAGGGAACATACATTATCCAAAAATTGGTTTTTTAGAAGGAAACCTCAATAGTATTTTTGGAAAAGTATGCAAATGGATGGGCCAATGTCCTGGATGCATAGATGTGGCATTTTTAGACTATAACACTTGTACACAATACATGGATTTGTTTCAAATTTTACAGGCATATGTTGGCACAGGGGTAGACCCAGGGTTCAACGCTCAAGAGCGCACCAACAAATCCCTAACTACCGGCCCTTTCGGCAACACCTACGAAGCAGATGAAGTATCGCCTGAGCTAGAGGTAGGGGTGGTTGCAATACTCAGGTGTTTGCAACCTTAGATGGGACACAGATCTGTGATTATATCGCTTATAGAGCACTTAGCACTAATCATTCGTCAATATTCAACCCTTACTATACTTCGCAGATAGCATAGAGCATCACACCATTTACTTAGATCTAAGGTATCTCAGCACTTAGCAATAGTAAACTAGATCAGATCTGGTAAATCAGCACTAAGCACCTTCATACATGTCAGATCTAACATTCAAACACCTCTAAGAAGCATAAAGAATAAGTAGATCTATCTAAATTTATCAAAGCACTTAGCAAAAGAAGGGATAAACACATCAAGTCGAAGAAAAAAGCATAACACAAAGATTTACATGGTTCACCCCCACCCTGGGGCTATGTCCACCAAATCTTCTTCATTATTAGTGTCTTCAATCGGTTATAGCACAGAGCCACCAAAACCCTACTGCGCACAGGACAAAATATTTGCACAGCTTGCTAGATCCTTCTTCCTTACGTTACAACACAAAGCCTTTTCCAACTTCCTACAATGACTAGCACTTAGCCCTGCAAGTCTCATATAGGCACAAAGCACTTACAGACCTTACTTGCACTTAGCATACCTCACATAGATGTTTCTCTATCCTCTAGCTCACTAGCTTACTATTTATACATACAAAATAGGCCTAAGCATGGGTAAAAACCTATGGGCCAATATCCCAATCCCGTTACATATTCCCCAAAACCCAAAATGGACCCAAAAGTGGGCCGAGATCCCATGATCTCTGCTCCATCTTGTGCTCCTCCTTCGACGACTGTCGAAGTCCCAAAAATGGTCAAACATGACCAAGTATCTCCCAAAACTTGGTCAAGGACCAACAAGCCCCCAACACTCACATGTGACTCGTCCCGAGTCACTTTGGTCTGAGCAATTCTACCTCAAATGCTTTGAGCTTGGCTTGAGATTCTTGGACCTGTTGTTGTGCTATGGCCTCTTGCTTGACAAACTCCTGGATGAGTGCATCATTGATGGGACCCTCTAGGCGTTGTTCTGCTAAACTCACAACCTGTTCTAGCTTTAACCTGTTCTAGCTTTACTCCTCGGCTCTCAACCTCTATGAACAGTTGACATGCCTTATCTTGTACCGGTTGAAGTCGTTGAGTCATGTCCATCACTTTTCTATGGATCATATGGATCTGCTGCTGGGTCATGTGTTTCTCATGAGATCTCTTCATTCTTTCTATAGGTGATAGGGCCTTCAGCTGCATCTATAGCTTTTCAGCTTCATACTTCACCTCCTGGAGCTGCGACTCCAATTTATATAACTCTGGGTTCTCGATGAGTTTCTCATATGTCTGGGCATTGCAAATACTCAGCTTCTTGCACTCCAGGGCAAGAGATTTCAATCTATCAACTGTGTTGTGGGCAGTTATTTCTCTTTGGTCTCGGATCTCTTGCAGGGTCTCAGGTACTGCGCGAAGCTCTAGATCTGCAATGCGTTGTTGTAGTTTCTAGATCACGTCTTCAAGCTATGCCACCTACTGTGGGATTATTTCTTCGGTCTATACCTCAATGACTATCACAGAGTGAAGTTCTCTGTTGACCACTTCCTTTACCTCTAGTTGCTCCACCAACAACTGTTCCTTTCCTTGCTGTAGCTATGCTTTCTCATCATTCCATTTTGCTTGGAGAGCACTATTTTCTTGTTTTGCAACATTGCGATGTTCTACAAGTACTCCCTGTACTTGTGCCAAAGCCTGGATGGCTTGCTCTGCTTCATCTTTTTCTTTTCGAATTCGAGCTTCGACTAAATCTGCAATTTGATGGAGTTGAGATGGCTCATCTCCTTCTTCTGGTGTTCCGACTGACAGGGTCGCAGTGGAGACTGTGTGCTTCGACGGAAGTGCCTGCTGCACTCCTTGGAGATTTATCTCGATCTGATTGTACCTATCCTCTTGTTTAGTCTCTTTCTTCTCAACTATCTCCATCGCAGCATCATTTAGAGATGCGACGATGAAGTTGAAGTCATATGGGGTCAGTGTGGTCTGCATCTTAGTCACGGGAGATTTAGACTTCTTCCAGGAAGAGGGTTTCTGAGGTGAACCCTTCCTCTTCTTAAAAAGTTCTGCTTCGTCTCTGCACTTTTGTTCGACTTCTTCTAACTCTTCGCCATCACCCTCTTGCTCTGGTGTGATGGAAGCAGTCTTCACTGAGGCACTTCTTAAGTCTTTCACTTCGCTGATCTTATGTCGCATGCTAGGTCCAGGTATATCCTGTGCAGTTTCTGGAACAAGGAGGTCCACTGACCATTCCTTTGTGATCTCCTCCAGATCTTCTTCTGTTAATATATAATAGGACTGTAACTATTGCTTGTGCTCGTTAGCGTGCACTGTGATGTAGAGAAAGTGTTTGTCTGTGCTGAACTTTATGAGGGGACGAAACCTATGGAGTGTGTTTGTAGTGATGCACGGTGTAGCCTGGATAACTACTTTCAACTGATTATAATATGATTGAAACACGACATTTGACTGCCATTTTTTATTCATATCATTTGAGTACCACAAGGTACTGAAATTCACAGCCAACGGTTCAAAGGGGTCGATGTCCAGGAAGGTCGCACCTTCCGGCATTTCCCATGAAATGAATGTGATTAGTATGAGAAGCCAGTTGAAATGGAACTCATACCCTTGGTCATGTGGTTCCCTGCAATCAAGCTCTAGCTGGTTTACAAGGTACTGTGCCCAATTCATCTGTACACCCTCCGTGCACTTCCCGATGAGGTCTACTACGAATCTGATCACTTGGGTGGTCCGATTCTTGCGAACTAATTTCCCAACAATGAGTTGACAGGCTAGGCACACTATGCCACTCTGGATAGAGACTACCTTGTAGCCTCGCGTACCCTTCTCGACATTTCCATATGTATCCTTTATCTTCTACACAAGAGCATGATTCACGGTCTTTTCGGGGTAAAAATCCTGTGGGTCAGGGCCTTGCATGCTAAGCCTAGTGATCCGATGGATCAAGGTCAGATCCACTGTGATACGTCGGTTCAGCCATAAATATCCTCCATGGTAACAATATAACAACAACTTGACACATGCATTTACTTCTTGATGTCGTCCGAAGTGCAGGATCTTCATCACATTAAGCAGGGTAGACTGTGTGAGGTTATGGGTCCAAGTCTTGGGGATAATCTTTGAATTCTTGCCTTTCGTCTTGGTTAGATACTTATGCGGGGTGAGCATACCGTAATCCTTTCTATCGCCAAGGTTGAAGTCGCTAAACTTCAATGATGTTATCTTATCCTGGTCTGTGTGAACTGCATGCACCCCTTTCGGGAGGTATACAGTGACCAAAGCATACTCAAAATCCCTGGGCACACTGTCTCTGTTCACTGTGCCGCTCAGAGGAGCTATATATGCATGTAAGATGCTCAGAATCAACTTGGAATTCATGAGATCATATCTATGCTTCATTCTCTTCTCTGTCGCGATTCTGGAAGTTCCTGCTCCGTGAGCAGTTGATGGAGAAGATTGGACTCCTCCTATTGATGATGCTTGCACACCTGTAGACATCCTTCTTTCTGACATGACTTTCTCAGTCTTGAGATCAGCGAGTACTTCCGTCGCAAATTCTTCAAGTGCACTAAGCTCTTCGAACATACGCCCTCGGGGTTAATAATATCGAGTTCACGAAGTAATGTAGACACGACAATAAGATGGAAAGAAAGAGCGTAATGATCATTGGACAATCTTAATCAAGGTTGCGAGCTCAATTTCTTGATTTGGAAAAAGTGTTCTTCGTGCATGGCACAGTGAGCTAAATAGGTGAGTCGATAATGGTTGGCTCACAATGGTCATGACCCTCCATTAACTCTCGTTCGATCCGTTATGGTGTGTCCTAACGGTCTGATGATGCCTCTTGATTTATTTTTTGCCTGTTCGAAGAAGAAGTCGAATGGATATATCGGTCCAACGACTATATTGCTTCGTCATGGCGAAGTACTCTATGTCATTGTTTTGATATCTCGATGAAGCTCCAATTCTGCAATTTGTCTTTCTACGAGGTCTCCTCCTGTAACCTTTCAGTATTAGCCCCTTTCTTTCTTAACTTTCTAGCCTTCTTTCCAGTGAGCTTCATCTCGATAATGATTTTATCATTCTGACTCTTTTCTTCTTTGGTCTTAGTTACTTCGCACTATTGAAATTTTTTCCTAGGGTTCCTGTGTAATACTTCTTCCTTGTCTGGGATACATAATTCAATCTTCTGGGGATCGTCTAGTGTTCTCTTATCCTTGACATTCGAGTTGCTAGTATTAAATATCTGCGATCTGCTCTTTTGTTCCTCAATCAACTGCATGATCCTTTTGGTCATAAAGTCTTTTAACTCTTGCTTCTTCTGTTCCAAAACTTCTTCTTCCTCCTTTTGTCTGGCTTGATCTCTATCATTCCAAGGTTTTCCTATTAGCATGGTAAACGGGGCTCTGTCTTCAACAAATTTAATAATCTCAAAGTTCTCTTCTGTTGAAGCTCCATTGACAATCATAGGTATTCGAGCGAGCCTTCCACATAGGTTTACTAGCTTTCCTATGAATAAACTTATTCCTCCTAGGGAAGGGATTATAACAGGCCTTCCTATAGCTTCCCAGGTTCTTTCTGGCATAATATTCATCTGTGTTTCTTCATCTAGGACACAGTCAATGTCAAAGTCCCCTATTCTTGCTTCGATGCATTCCTTCTCTTTGAAGATCTATGATAAGCTGACATGTCGGTGGTTATTCATGGTCTCTTTTACTTGTATCAATACCTTCTCTGATTCTTGTTGGGGTTCTACCTTTTCTGGATCTGCCTCGGGATTTCCTTCATTCAGATTCATTCCTTCAAGGTTAGCGATCATTCTAGGGCAATCCAACACTTCATGGTCCATGGATTTGCAACAAAGACAACTAGGTCTTCTTCCAGAGCATTCCTTAGCAAGATGTCCTAGTCTTCTGCAACTGTAACAGAGGGTCAATCCTCTCTTTCTTTTAAATGATCCCCAACCTCTTTTGTACTGCGCACTAGAATCATGGTAGCTAACCTGCAACAAATTCTTTCTAGGATCCTTCATCCACTTGTTAGTCCAAACATTCTTTCTATGCATAGGTATAACATATCTATCATTATTCTTATCAGATCTATTCATATCAAACCTTCTTTCATCTATTAATGCCCTAGTTTTTAAGCTAGGACAAAATCTATCAAACATAGTTAGATCCATTCTTTAGAAACAAAAATTTTCTCTTATCTTACTTTTACAGAGCACAAATATTTTAGATCTAAGAACTTTTAACTATTCTTACCTTTAATAGAGAACAAAGCTTACAGATCTTACATCTTTCAATAAGAACTTCTCTCTTTTACCTTTCTTGGAGCACAAATCTTTCAGATCCTGCTTCTTTTCTACAGATCCGACCTCCTTTATTTCAGATCTAGCCTTCTTTCTTCAGATCGAGCTTCTTTCTCTCAGATCTAACCTTATTTATTTAGTACAAAGATTTATAGATCAAGTAGAATACTGTGCAATAGGGCACATATATACGCACAAAGATTTCACAGTTTCAAGATAAATCTTTGCACATAGCTTCCTCTTTCTCAGTTCCCAATAATCACAGCTTTAGGTCTCAGCAATGGAACCATTTGTTGGCACAGGGGCAGACCCAAGGTTCAACGCTCAAGAGCGCACCAACAAAGCCCTAACTACCGGCCCTTTCGGCAACACTTGCGAAGCAGATGAAGTCTTACCTAAGGTAGAGGCAAGGGTGGTTGCAAGACTCAGATGTTTGCAACCTTAGTTGGGACACATATCTATGATTATATCTCTTACAGAGCACTTATCATCGATAATTCGTCAATATTCAACCCTTACTATACTTCGTAGATAGCACAGAGCATCACATCATTTACTTAGATCTAAGGTATCTCAACACTTAGCAACAGTAAAGCAGGTCATATATGGTAAATCAACACTAAGCACCTTCATACATGTCAGATCTAACATTCACACACCTCTAAGAAGCACAAAGCATAAGTAGATCTATCTAAATATATCAAAGCACTTAGAAAAAGAAGGGATAAACACATCAAGTCGAAGCACAAAGCATAACACATAGATTTACGTGGTTCACCCCCACCCTGGGGCTATGTCCACCAAATATTCTTCTTTATTAGTGTCTTCAATCGGTTATAGCACAGAGCCACCAAAACCCTACTGCGCACAGGACAGAAGATCTGCGCAACTCGCTAGATCCTTCTTCCTTGTGTTACAACACAAAGCCTTTTCCAACTTCCTACAACGACTAGCACTTAGCCCTGCAAGTCTCATATAGGCACAAAGCACTTACAGACCTTACTTGCACTTAGCATACACTACATAGATGCTGCTCTATCCTCTAGCTCACTAGCTTACTATTTATACATACAAAATAGTCCTAAGCATGGGTAAAAACCTATGGGCCAATATCCCAATCCCATTACATATTCCCAAAAACCCAAAATGGACCCAAAAGTGGGTTGAGATCCCGTGATCTCTACTCCATCTTGCGCTCCTCCTTCGATGGCTGTTGAAGTCCCAAAAATGGTCAAACATGACCAAGTATCTCCAAAAACTCGGTCAAGGGCCAACAACATATATGTCCATTCAAGACAACATTCATAGGAAACAATCATTTATGTTGTTATATCATTACTAAAATACACATACTTGTAATGAGCATTCGATCTATTCATCACACAAGTGTACACATCCATAAATACAATTATAGTCAATTTTACCATACATTTCCATTCCAGTACACATGAATATCAAATACTTATCCGGTTACAGGTTGCAGCCAACCAATTCATTTCAATTACTTAGGGTGTAGATATACTTATCTATTACAATTAGTGACCAACCAACTAATTGTGGTTGTTCAGCTTTCCACCCAACCATAGGCTCAGATTCAACGATTCTCTGCATTCTTTCCACCCTCATGCCAAGCCATGATACCACCAAGGAGATATCTTTCAGTTTCTCAGGGAGTTTTTGGTTGATGATGGTTTCCCCACTCTTACTAACATGTACTTTTTCACCCACCTAGCCCAATCCTAGTCTAGGTTTATCAGATTCCCTTCAAGCATCAAGCTCACGACATCTTGCTCAAGTTGAGTTCCCAGACTCTTTTTTTAATACTCCCACAAAACTCTTTATTTCCCTATCTCCTCTTTCTATATGCACACATCCCTCTTGCATGCATGCCTCTCCTGCACGAAATCCCCCTTGGGGAAGGTTCTCAACCTGTCCCCTCTTTCTTGTGTCAAGAGGACTCATGGGGTCAATTTATAAAAGTGAGGTGAAAGTACCATCCCCTCCATTAGTTCTCCATACTTGTATTCATTGAGGGAGGTTGGTTTTTCAACTACCAACCTCTTCTCATTGATTGTTTTGCTTCTTCTATAAGCTAGAGGAATTATGATTATTTCCTCTATATCATTCATCAAGGTGGTTTGGGATGTTCACTACACATGAATCCCCTCTCCATGTTCCCTCACGCTTTCCTCTAGAGGTATCATATATAGTAATTTTAAGTCTTCACCCCACAATCAGTTGATTGGCATTTTCAATTAAAACAATAACACATTTACAATATTGACAGGACATCACATGAAAATCCTTAGCTATGATTAGTTACATATAATCAGGGTTTATAAAGGGGGTGTTACAAATAATCTTTGGAATTCCTTGATCTAAAAATTACAATTGCAATCCATTGGTTTTTCATTATTTCTCTGCAATCCAAAGGACATTGTAGCATCCAATATTCTGTCAATTAAATCTCCTCAATGGGGAGCTTATAACATGTATGCAAAACTTAAGCCTGGAATGATGATAGAGCCTTCCCTGATTATCTCTTACAATCCTATTGTCAATGTCAGTGTGGTGGATGATCCAAGAGATAGCTTCAGTGCATGGGAGCACATTGACATGTGTAGCTATCTTATAAAGTCAAGACCAGACCTTCTTAGATCTTGGTAGACACCTAGGTCTTGGTCACCATCTGGTAACTTGGGATAGGATTCTTGTCAAAACATCTAGTAAAATATTCCTCATTGATATGCCACACTAGTTTCCACAATGCATACAATTTCATCATAAATGGGGCCTAAAATGCTAGTCCTTACTTCCTCCTCTTATTTGTTTGAGTTGACTTTGATGACAGTCTCTTTTCCACACCTTATCTTGTAGGTTGCCATATTTATTCATGCAACTCACCCATATCAACAAATTAGGATATTAGCATGGTTATTATTCTCAAAGAATTCAAATGCCTATATGAGAGAAACATTATTCAGGAGAACATAGTATCTGTTGAACATGGTTGTTTCTTGGTTGAGTTTTGTCTGATGGTACCATGACAAGTGATTGGATAGTCTCCCATGAGAATTTAAATTGTATATTGGTGAGTTTGGGTATGAAGGGACTTATTGAATCGTAGGATGGAACTAAAGCGAAAAACATGTAAATATATTTCCCTGTATTTGAAATAGGGAATAGAAAGGAGTTCATCAATGTCATAGTAGAGAAATATCTCCCCGAAGATACTCTTTATTTACATAATGGTTAAACCCAACCCTAATCGACCAAATCACAAAGGCATGTGGAGGTATCCAAGTGATTGTTTTGCATGAGTTTGGATGTACTTAACTTCTAACCTTGGACGTATTGTGGGGAAGATAACTTGATCCAGGTGGATCTCGGTGGCCATCCACCTTTTCCACTGAATCAACATTTCAAGCATATGGTTTTGATAAACCATGATATTCACCCTTTTGATGGGGAATGGAATGTAATTCCATCTTCATTTGTTAATTACATACATCATGTAATGATTTTCTAGTGATCTTATGTACATGCTTACAACATAGCGTTAATGCACTGGATCCCATTAGAACTTTGTAGTTAAGCGTGCTTAGGCTAGAGTAGTACTATGATAGGTGACCACCTGGGAAGTCCTATTATTTTGCATTCCTACGGAATTTTATAAAATTAGACTAATTTATCCCACATGCATTATGAAAATTGTTATCCTCTCACTCTCTCATATATAATTGAGGTGAAAGAGGCCCTTTAAGCAGGAAATGGGGTGTGATGTAAAGCTTGTTGTGAATGAAGTGTAGCCAACATGTCTTTATTTTCAGAGATAAAATACCCCATTCTGCCAGTTTTTGTTCTACAATGTGTTTCTATCTTATTCATTAATAAAAGTTGGGTTTCATTGTATTTTTGTGTTCTCTGCTATATTTTTGTTTTTGTCTTGTTTTGTTAGGAGGATAATCTAGATTAAAACTCTAGGTGGGGGTAAGGATATCGAATAAAGGCAACGAAGCTTCAATACATGGCTCTTTTACACCCTATAAATCATAGGATTGCACCATGCTAACATTGTGAAAGGAGGTGTCCCCGAGGTGTAGGATAATTAGTGACAGAGTGTGATGTTAAGGCACTATGTGATGTTAAAGTCACCGGTTCGAAACCTGCGGGGACAAAAAATCCATCCATGTTAAGGTTTGGTGTGGCTTAGGCCGGGTGCGATCCCCGGGTGATTTTGACGGCTTAAATGTCCCTGAGTCACAGTTTCTCAGCCACATGCTAGTCCTGCAGGTCATGGACAAACTAAAAAACAAAAAAAAAACATTATGAAAGGAGGTGAATGTCGAGACTATGTTTTTATTTTCATTATGGTGGCAAGGAGTAAAAGAGGTACAAAATGTTTTATCACAGGTAGGTATTTCAAAATAAGCAACGCCTGTTTTGGGTTTTTCAACAAATGTTAATGACGTTTCCTAGCTAAAGTTTGATCTTATTTAATAAACTAAGTGCCCTGTGATGGGAATTTTTCCTGGCAAATTCCATTCTTAGTTTATCATTCTATTGGAACCCCCCTCCTTTTTCGTTTTCTTTTTGAAAAGAATTAAAAATAATAACAAGTCTATGAACAATTTCATTGCTTACTTGTCCCATGGTAGTGGGGTCTCTGATGAGGTGGGGGGTGTCATACATTGACATGGAGTGAGAGAATTGGTTTCCTCGGTGTGGTGGTTAGCACGAGATGGGAAAAAAGAAAAATGCACGGTAAAAGGTTATCGGGGGTTATATAACCCAAAAGAGAATGTTTTGTAAATATTTTTTTTTATTAAAGGTTAATCAATCATGTCAAATGTTGAATCCTCATTTCCCGTGAAAAATATTTTCATGCAATGTAATAAATAATTTGTCGCAAGGGAGAAAATTAGAGAAGTGTGATGTATGGCATGAAATTTGTTTATGTGTGATATGTCACGTTTGTTGAAATTTTGAGCATGTGCGACGGGTGGGTTGAAGACACACACATAAAAAATAATTGTGTGTGATATATTGCATGAAAGTAAACTCTAAGCCCGCGACGTATCATGCTGCAAAAAATTATCGTGCAATTTATCGTAGACGATGAAAACTTTGGAAGAGTGATAAAAGGATTGGCATGAAAATTTTAACTTTGAATTATCTTTGTTGTATGAAGGAGAATTTTGGTGGAGTGTGATGTGTCGCATGGAAAAAATGTTCATGTGATATGTTGCGATAACGAAAAGTTTTTGAATATGCTACATACGGTGAAGGTGAAATTGGGTGGAAATTTCCTTCATCACGACTACGTAAAAGTCATGCAAAACATTGTATCGTGTGAAGATAATTTTGATTTTAAATAGGCAGTGTCGCAGAAATATAATTTCTGTGCAAAACACATTGTACCGCAGGAAAAAATCTTCCAGTGGTAAAAAGGCTAAGAGGAAAAATCCAGAAGAGGTAAAGAAAATTCGCACAATTCATTGCATGAAAAGAAGTTTGTGAGGAGCTAGAAGTGGCTAGCTTAAACAAATACAAGGAAATCCAAGTAAGCTTCAAAGGCATTCAAAATTGGAAATGAATGCAAATAATGCACATGTAAGATAATGAAAACAAGAATAGGAGGGATCCCATACTATTTTAGCCTATAAAAGGTATTAAATTCTAAAATATTAAAAAGGGGGGTTCTTTTTAGCACAACAACAAGCATGGATCTAGTGCAAGGACACTCCACGAGATGTGTCCATTGCTCCTCCAAGCCTCCAAGGATTCCAACATTCATAAATAAGTATTCCACTAGG
>ML779270.1:208169-236236 GCA_009831015.1 Picea engelmannii | reverse complement strand
CATTCACACACCTCTAAGAAGCACAAAGCATAAGTAGATCTATCTAAATATATCAAAGCACTTAGAAAAAGAAGGGATAAACACATCAAGTCGAAGCACAAAGCATAACACATAGATTTACGTGGTTCACCCCCACCCTGGGGCTATGTCCACCAAATATTCTTCTTTATTAGTGTCTTCAATCGGTTATAGCACAGAGCCACCAAAACCCTACTGCGCACAGGACAGAAGATCTGCGCAACTCGCTAGATCCTTCTTCCTTGTGTTACAACACAAAGCCTTTTCCAACTTCCTACAACGACTAGCACTTAGCCCTGCAAGTCTCATATAGGCACAAAGCACTTACAGACCTTACTTGCACTTAGCATACACTACATAGATGCTGCTCTATCCTCTAGCTCACTAGCTTACTATTTATACATACAAAATAGTCCTAAGCATGGGTAAAAACCTATGGGCCAATATCCCAATCCCATTACATATTCCCAAAAACCCAAAATGGACCCAAAAGTGGGTTGAGATCCCGTGATCTCTACTCCATCTTGCGCTCCTCCTTCGATGGCTGTTGAAGTCCCAAAAATGGTCAAACATGACCAAGTATCTCCAAAAACTCGGTCAAGGGCCAACAACATATATGTCCATTCAAGACAACATTCATAGGAAACAATCATTTATGTTGTTATATCATTACTAAAATACACATACTTGTAATGAGCATTCGATCTATTCATCACACAAGTGTACACATCCATAAATACAATTATAGTCAATTTTACCATACATTTCCATTCCAGTACACATGAATATCAAATACTTATCCGGTTACAGGTTGCAGCCAACCAATTCATTTCAATTACTTAGGGTGTAGATATACTTATCTATTACAATTAGTGACCAACCAACTAATTGTGGTTGTTCAGCTTTCCACCCAACCATAGGCTCAGATTCAACGATTCTCTGCATTCTTTCCACCCTCATGCCAAGCCATGATACCACCAAGGAGATATCTTTCAGTTTCTCAGGGAGTTTTTGGTTGATGATGGTTTCCCCACTCTTACTAACATGTACTTTTTCACCCACCTAGCCCAATCCTAGTCTAGGTTTATCAGATTCCCTTCAAGCATCAAGCTCACGACATCTTGCTCAAGTTGAGTTCCCAGACTCTTTTTTTAATACTCCCACAAAACTCTTTATTTCCCTATCTCCTCTTTCTATATGCACACATCCCTCTTGCATGCATGCCTCTCCTGCACGAAATCCCCCTTGGGGAAGGTTCTCAACCTGTCCCCTCTTTCTTGTGTCAAGAGGACTCATGGGGTCAATTTATAAAAGTGAGGTGAAAGTACCATCCCCTCCATTAGTTCTCCATACTTGTATTCATTGAGGGAGGTTGGTTTTTCAACTACCAACCTCTTCTCATTGATTGTTTTGCTTCTTCTATAAGCTAGAGGAATTATGATTATTTCCTCTATATCATTCATCAAGGTGGTTTGGGATGTTCACTACACATGAATCCCCTCTCCATGTTCCCTCACGCTTTCCTCTAGAGGTATCATATATAGTAATTTTAAGTCTTCACCCCACAATCAGTTGATTGGCATTTTCAATTAAAACAATAACACATTTACAATATTGACAGGACATCACATGAAAATCCTTAGCTATGATTAGTTACATATAATCAGGGTTTATAAAGGGGGTGTTACAAATAATCTTTGGAATTCCTTGATCTAAAAATTACAATTGCAATCCATTGGTTTTTCATTATTTCTCTGCAATCCAAAGGACATTGTAGCATCCAATATTCTGTCAATTAAATCTCCTCAATGGGGAGCTTATAACATGTATGCAAAACTTAAGCCTGGAATGATGATAGAGCCTTCCCTGATTATCTCTTACAATCCTATTGTCAATGTCAGTGTGGTGGATGATCCAAGAGATAGCTTCAGTGCATGGGAGCACATTGACATGTGTAGCTATCTTATAAAGTCAAGACCAGACCTTCTTAGATCTTGGTAGACACCTAGGTCTTGGTCACCATCTGGTAACTTGGGATAGGATTCTTGTCAAAACATCTAGTAAAATATTCCTCATTGATATGCCACACTAGTTTCCACAATGCATACAATTTCATCATAAATGGGGCCTAAAATGCTAGTCCTTACTTCCTCCTCTTATTTGTTTGAGTTGACTTTGATGACAGTCTCTTTTCCACACCTTATCTTGTAGGTTGCCATATTTATTCATGCAACTCACCCATATCAACAAATTAGGATATTAGCATGGTTATTATTCTCAAAGAATTCAAATGCCTATATGAGAGAAACATTATTCAGGAGAACATAGTATCTGTTGAACATGGTTGTTTCTTGGTTGAGTTTTGTCTGATGGTACCATGACAAGTGATTGGATAGTCTCCCATGAGAATTTAAATTGTATATTGGTGAGTTTGGGTATGAAGGGACTTATTGAATCGTAGGATGGAACTAAAGCGAAAAACATGTAAATATATTTCCCTGTATTTGAAATAGGGAATAGAAAGGAGTTCATCAATGTCATAGTAGAGAAATATCTCCCCGAAGATACTCTTTATTTACATAATGGTTAAACCCAACCCTAATCGACCAAATCACAAAGGCATGTGGAGGTATCCAAGTGATTGTTTTGCATGAGTTTGGATGTACTTAACTTCTAACCTTGGACGTATTGTGGGGAAGATAACTTGATCCAGGTGGATCTCGGTGGCCATCCACCTTTTCCACTGAATCAACATTTCAAGCATATGGTTTTGATAAACCATGATATTCACCCTTTTGATGGGGAATGGAATGTAATTCCATCTTCATTTGTTAATTACATACATCATGTAATGATTTTCTAGTGATCTTATGTACATGCTTACAACATAGCGTTAATGCACTGGATCCCATTAGAACTTTGTAGTTAAGCGTGCTTAGGCTAGAGTAGTACTATGATAGGTGACCACCTGGGAAGTCCTATTATTTTGCATTCCTACGGAATTTTATAAAATTAGACTAATTTATCCCACATGCATTATGAAAATTGTTATCCTCTCACTCTCTCATATATAATTGAGGTGAAAGAGGCCCTTTAAGCAGGAAATGGGGTGTGATGTAAAGCTTGTTGTGAATGAAGTGTAGCCAACATGTCTTTATTTTCAGAGATAAAATACCCCATTCTGCCAGTTTTTGTTCTACAATGTGTTTCTATCTTATTCATTAATAAAAGTTGGGTTTCATTGTATTTTTGTGTTCTCTGCTATATTTTTGTTTTTGTCTTGTTTTGTTAGGAGGATAATCTAGATTAAAACTCTAGGTGGGGGTAAGGATATCGAATAAAGGCAACGAAGCTTCAATACATGGCTCTTTTACACCCTATAAATCATAGGATTGCACCATGCTAACATTGTGAAAGGAGGTGTCCCCGAGGTGTAGGATAATTAGTGACAGAGTGTGATGTTAAGGCACTATGTGATGTTAAAGTCACCGGTTCGAAACCTGCGGGGACAAAAAATCCATCCATGTTAAGGTTTGGTGTGGCTTAGGCCGGGTGCGATCCCCGGGTGATTTTGACGGCTTAAATGTCCCTGAGTCACAGTTTCTCAGCCACATGCTAGTCCTGCAGGTCATGGACAAACTAAAAAACAAAAAAAAAACATTATGAAAGGAGGTGAATGTCGAGACTATGTTTTTATTTTCATTATGGTGGCAAGGAGTAAAAGAGGTACAAAATGTTTTATCACAGGTAGGTATTTCAAAATAAGCAACGCCTGTTTTGGGTTTTTCAACAAATGTTAATGACGTTTCCTAGCTAAAGTTTGATCTTATTTAATAAACTAAGTGCCCTGTGATGGGAATTTTTCCTGGCAAATTCCATTCTTAGTTTATCATTCTATTGGAACCCCCCTCCTTTTTCGTTTTCTTTTTGAAAAGAATTAAAAATAATAACAAGTCTATGAACAATTTCATTGCTTACTTGTCCCATGGTAGTGGGGTCTCTGATGAGGTGGGGGGTGTCATACATTGACATGGAGTGAGAGAATTGGTTTCCTCGGTGTGGTGGTTAGCACGAGATGGGAAAAAAGAAAAATGCACGGTAAAAGGTTATCGGGGGTTATATAACCCAAAAGAGAATGTTTTGTAAATATTTTTTTTTATTAAAGGTTAATCAATCATGTCAAATGTTGAATCCTCATTTCCCGTGAAAAATATTTTCATGCAATGTAATAAATAATTTGTCGCAAGGGAGAAAATTAGAGAAGTGTGATGTATGGCATGAAATTTGTTTATGTGTGATATGTCACGTTTGTTGAAATTTTGAGCATGTGCGACGGGTGGGTTGAAGACACACACATAAAAAATAATTGTGTGTGATATATTGCATGAAAGTAAACTCTAAGCCCGCGACGTATCATGCTGCAAAAAATTATCGTGCAATTTATCGTAGACGATGAAAACTTTGGAAGAGTGATAAAAGGATTGGCATGAAAATTTTAACTTTGAATTATCTTTGTTGTATGAAGGAGAATTTTGGTGGAGTGTGATGTGTCGCATGGAAAAAATGTTCATGTGATATGTTGCGATAACGAAAAGTTTTTGAATATGCTACATACGGTGAAGGTGAAATTGGGTGGAAATTTCCTTCATCACGACTACGTAAAAGTCATGCAAAACATTGTATCGTGTGAAGATAATTTTGATTTTAAATAGGCAGTGTCGCAGAAATATAATTTCTGTGCAAAACACATTGTACCGCAGGAAAAAATCTTCCAGTGGTAAAAAGGCTAAGAGGAAAAATCCAGAAGAGGTAAAGAAAATTCGCACAATTCATTGCATGAAAAGAAGTTTGTGAGGAGCTAGAAGTGGCTAGCTTAAACAAATACAAGGAAATCCAAGTAAGCTTCAAAGGCATTCAAAATTGGAAATGAATGCAAATAATGCACATGTAAGATAATGAAAACAAGAATAGGAGGGATCCCATACTATTTTAGCCTATAAAAGGTATTAAATTCTAAAATATTAAAAAGGGGGGTTCTTTTTAGCACAACAACAAGCATGGATCTAGTGCAAGGACACTCCACGAGATGTGTCCATTGCTCCTCCAAGCCTCCAAGGATTCCAACATTCATAAATAAGTATTCCACTAGGTTCACTCCCCCTGCATGAACATTGTTGCAACCTAGGAATCCCCAAGTCAACTCTATGATTCCATGTAAGAATATACGCTACATCATGTTTTCTAGGGCTCAATGCCCTCCTTCTAAATGCCAAATGGTCCTCCTCTAATTTAGGGAATTCTCCAAGCAAGCAATCTCCTCCATGTGGCCAATGATGTAGAAAGTCATTGAGTTGTTTTAATATCTCCAATGTACAAATCCATCATGGACCATCCAAGGGATAATCATACACCATGCACCCAAAATATCATGAAAAACCCACAAACATGGAGTAAATAATTTCAAAGTAACCCTAAAAACTAACACTTTTAAGGTTCAAATGCTTCTCCCAAGGACATTAGGGTTTTACACCCAAATAACATGTATTGGGTCAAGCACCTATCCTAGGTATGAAATAAATGAAATATCTGACTCCATCTTCACTAAGAGAGAAATATTAATTGAATCAACTATTATACCATGTAGAAATTTTAAGAACTGTCTCTTAATGCAAATTCAAAAATTTCACTTCAACCTTGATGTTTCCTATGAACTTTCAACCTTAGGGATAAATATAAAATATTAATTTATAGTGGAAAACACTTCACTATTCTTCAACCCAATTCACGAGGCATCCCATGAAAATAAATACCAATCAAGTGTACTTCAATACCACAAAGTTGCATCCCTTAGGGCACACTTTCCAAGTATATTACAGATATAAAAAATACTTATTACAACAATAAATCTTCCCCTTTATCTTCTAGATGTGTTAAATCACTTAACAAAATTATCTCAATGTTATGTCAAATCGACATGCATAATCAATGCTAAAATCTACTCAATAATGAAGATAACATAAGTTGAAATTTAAATCTGCAAGTACACAAAATTTAGACAACTTGAACACTTCATATATATATATATATATATATATAGAGAGAGAGAGAGAGAGAGAGAGAGAGAGAGAGAGAATATGAAGTACATGTACATACCAACAACTCAATACAATTTGATACAAGTCAAGCTCTCCAAACATTGGCTAGGAAAACCATAAGAAAACCTTAGTTGCCAACTCCTCCTAGCTAGGAATCACTCCCAACCAAAGTTGGCCACTCCACCAATTATCCTCAACAAGGTAGCATACACACCAACAAGTCCTCATTTCCACCTACACTTTCATCCCATAAGTGTACAAGATAATCTCCCTCTATCTTCTCACACCAAGTAGCACTAGGGTTTTCAAAAGCCACAAAACCCTAGTCTCCTTCTCTCATAAGAGCTACAAGATCAAATGATTCTTTTGTTCTTCTATGGTTTATCCAAAAGCTTATTTTTCATTGTCTCCTTAGGGAAAAACCCTAACCCAAGTCTTCCCTTGAATTTCCTCCAATAACCCTAGCACTCAAGACAAAGAGAGAAAATGACATGGAGAAGAAGTGCAAAGAGACTAGTTTGATCTAGCTCACACATCTCTAACACACGTATGTGATTACATGAGTGAACAACAATGAAGTGATGGAAATACCCTCTCCTCCATTTATTTATATGAAAGGTGAAGGAGTCTAGTTGGATACTCCCTAGGAGGTGTAATGGGGGACTGAAGGTCCCATTAGAGTAATAATAGTGTAAGTATGGTGTCCATTTAATGTAAAGTGGAATGGGTCAATATGTTTGTTATGATTAAATAAGGCTTCACTAGGTAGTTAACAAGGAATAAATGTAATGTGGTCTCATTAAGAATTTGGTTATAATCAAATTTTTGTATCTATCTATAATCAAGGATGGAATCCTCCTTATGAATCATGTATTGGAGTATATTGTGTTGAAGCTTAGCTCATCAAGAGGTTTCCCCCTCTAACATGAGTTGATACTTCCATAAAAGGATCATTGCACAGTGTTTCCCTACCTTAAGGGTTTTAGATATTTAATAAAGTGTTGAGCATTTATGATATATTGTTTGTGATTCAATTTTAAGGGTTAAGGATCATAGCAGTTGGTATCAAAGCTCCTTTTTTGAGAAAACAAATTTGGAATAATTTGTTTTCTTTTTGTATATTTTTCAAGGGAAAATAGGATTTCAACACTTAGATCCATGTTTGTATCTTTCCATGTAAAATATAAAGAAACAAGTTGTATATCTAAGTTTCTCTCAAACAAATACTTGAATTCAAAAAATAATTGTTCAAATCGAAGTTTGGGAAATGAAGATATCATTGATTTAAAATCAATTATTTTAGTGTGTTTTCTTAATTGTGGCCATGTGTATTGTAGATCATATGTATTTTTATGGATCACCCAGCTTGAAAATAGACCAATACCATTAGTTAGAGAATTTCCACCCCCATACCCTAACAAAAACATGCAGTGGTATTGTTGGAGGCATGTAAAATTATTTCAAAGACATTGGTGGAGATTCACATCCTATTGACCATTGAAGAGGAGCATACATGTGGCATATATATCTAGTTTATTTAGAGGATGCTTGTGATGTCTGGTATATGGAAAATTATCATTTATGTGATGAAAACTACTGTCAACTTCTCTTTGATGACTCTACTCCACCATATGAAGAGAACATCATTACAAGCAATCTAGAGAATTATGATTAATAATTTTCATCTTTCGTATTCTATGTTGGTAGTGCCCCTTCTAGATCCACAATCAACCTTTTACAAATATGCATTTGATGTTTTGGGCATGGATAGTTATATTTATTTGGATCCACATGATAGTGGTCCCCATTTGAAGCATAGTAATAATCCATTTATCAAGCTCAGGTATCATCAATTGAGAGTCTACATGAACACTTGGACATGGGACCGAGGTTTGTGTATGAGCTTCTTGGACTACTTCAACATTGCAACTATTACTTGTACATGGGACAATAGTTTATATATGAGATTCTTAGAATACTTCAACATTACAGGTAGCACTTGTACATGGGTACATGGTTTGCTAGACTACTTGAATGTGTGATTATCACTCGTACATGGGACCCTAATTTATGGCTGTACATCCTCACTACATGTGTTCATGGTGTTTCTTTTCAAACGAGGATGTAAATGTGGGGTCCCCCTGGGGGTGTAATAGGGTACCTGTCAGTGTTTCATGGAAACCTGCACAGGAGATCTAGCTAAAACAAGTACAAACAAAGTTTATCAAGAAAGGAAGAGAGATTCAATACAGAAGAATGAGAAAATATATTCACACTACTCCAATGAGCTAATGATTGATACATAGATCATGATCAATATGATACAATGAATGAGTGGAATACACTCATATATAGGGCAAAGCATTCCATAATTAAGAAAAGCAATCATGCAGTTAGCTTTCTTTAGGAATGCATGCATGCATAATAGTGATGGTAAAAATATAAAGTCTAAAAATAGAACTAGTCAGTTAACTCCCAATGAACTAGTGTTACTCCCACTGAACTAGAGTGTCGAAAATAGAAATTTCTCCAACACCCCCCTTGAACATCACTATGGAGTAAAAATGAGTCCTGGCTACTAGGCCATTTTAGGTACTCATGTACAATGCAACTAATGAACACTTAGGCAAGAGGGAAAACCACGTGGGAGCAAAACCCCCCTCAAAAGATAATGTATCAAAAGAAGAAAATAACAACTGCTAGACAACTGTGTTCTTCACTGCAAGACAATCCCGCGAAGTCTGAAACTTCTTCTCATTGAAAGTCTTTGTGAAGATGTAGAAATATTTATGGATCTGATGAAGTCCTTTAGAAACTTGTCGAGCCTTGTACTTCTTAATCCTGTGGACCCATCTGCACCTGAAAATATTCCTTTCTGGTGGACGTGGAACCAGATTCCAAGTCTGGTTCTGTAGGAGTGAGTCATACTCCTTTTGCATGGATACTTTCCATAATGGATTTCCCACAACCGTATTGTAGTTCTGTGGATCAGTAGATTGAACCATATAGCAATGCATGGGCATCACAGGTTCTGAAGCTGAAAATACATGAGAAGGCTCCTCATGCTGAGATCGAGTCCTCCTCGAATTCAATGGATTCCCTACAAGGTTTCCTACTGCCTGAAGTGTGGTATGTGCCTTCTTGGGCATGTGTTGAAGCTTCGACGCTGGCTTCTTACATGGATGTACTACGTGCTTATTTCCATGTACAAGATCAGAGTGTATGGAATCATCTCTGATGTCTAAAACTGATGGAAGAACAAGAGTATATGCATGTTTCAATGGAGGTGCATGCAAAGTACTCTCCTTACGTGTAAGTAGAATAGAGGAGTCATCGTCGGAAAACTTAGTGAATTTATACAACCTTGACTTGTGATCCACCTCACCAATTGCAATAATGGAATTGTCATGCATGTCAATTACTGAAACTGAATCTGATGTAAATTCAACCTTTTTACCTTTCTGAGCGATGTGATAAACCGAGAGCAGATTCATAGAAATCTTTGGAACATGTAGAACATTCTCAAAACTACCATTGTGGAGTTCCACCCTCCCTTCTCCTGCTACTGCTACTGGAGTGTCATCCCCCATGAGAACAGGGGGTCTTGAGCATGGACTCAAAGAAGAGAAAACTTCCTCTTTTGCTTCCATATGATGGGTTGCACCAGAATCTATAATCCATGAATCAAATGAGGAATTAATTGCAACAAGAGCATGATGATTACTTTTCTTAGGAGCAGGATCTTCTTCCTTCTGCTTCTTGACTCCCTCTGGAATGAAGTTTCCAAGGTTGTTCTGCTGAAGTGCATGTGCCATAAGATCGATCTATTTCTTCATGCATGTGGATTCTTCATGATTCAGTTTATTGCAGTAAGTGCACTGCTTTCCCTTCTTCTTCTTCTTGGAATCTGAAGAGTCTTTGGAACCTGAAGAATCATTAAAGGATTTGGAATATCCCTCCTTCCTATTCTATTTGAATGACCCCTTTCCATCCTGCATGGTGAGTGCATGTGCTTTGGGATCTTTCATGAGGCCCATATGTATGAGTTTTGTTTGCTCTTGTGTAAGAGACTCAATGAACTGAGCCAACGTAGGCATTTTCCAATTTGTTCCAAAAAGACATCTGCCAGAATGGAAATTGGAGACATATACAGTGTATTCTGGTCCTAGCTTGGCCAAGATTGTTAGAATAAGTTGTTTCTCTTGTGTAGACTTATCAATACCACATTCACCCAAGCTTAATAGAAACGATTTAAATTTAGTAAAAAAATATTGTATATTATCAAAACTTTTAGGGTCTAAGGTATTCAACTCTACCTCAAGCATATGACCTCGCATCTCATCTTGCTTTCCAAAGAGTCCTTCCAAGGTGGTCCAGATCTCGTTTGGAGTCTTGCATGTAGCAACATGAAACCATAAATCAGTGGATATTAATTCAAGAATTAGTTCTGTGGCCTCATCCTTACGGTTCACCCATCTCATCTTCTCAATCGCTGATGTAGGTTCTGTGTCTGTCGCCATCGTCAAATTATAAAGTCCTTTTCTTTTGAGTTGGAATGTCGCCTTGGGCTTCCAATCAAAATAATTGTATGGTGTGAGGATTACCACCAAGTTTGACTGTATAATAATTGTCATATCCATCTCTCCCATTGATTCCAAGAACCCCTAAAAATTTACTCTCAATCTGCAAGTGAAAAATTAAGAAATTAAAAATTCATATCAGTTTCAGGAGATGATCTTTGGACTTACTTTCTGAGCAAACGGTGAGGAATCTTGCCAAACGGTTGAAAACCCACTTCCAAAATGGGCCGATTTACTTTCCACGTGGACTGTTTCCTCCAAAACGTAATATTTTGGGAGCAATGAATGTGGAAAGGTACGGCCACAGATTCGTATCAGTTTCAGGAGGCTATCTTGCGGCTTACGTTCTGAGAAAATGGTAAAGAATCTCGCCAAACAGTTGAAAACCCACTTCCAAAATGGGTCGATTTACTTTCAAAGGAGCCATTTCCTAAAAAACGTAATATTTTGGGAGGAATAATTGCTGAAAGTTACGACCACGGATTTAGCTCGCCGAAACCCTGATTTTCCTTATTCTTTGGCTTGTCTGGCTTGCTCCAAGCAACATAGCTCTGATACCATGTTAGTGTTTCATGGAAACATGCACAAGATATCTAGCTAAAACAAGTACAAACAAAGTTTATCAAGAAAGGAAGAGAGATTCAATATGGAAGAATGAGAAAATATATTCACACTACTCCAATGAGCTGCTGATTGATACATAGATCATGATCAATATGATACAATGAATGAGTGGAATACACTCATATATAGGGAAAAACATTCCATAATTAAGAAAATAAATCAAGCAGTTAGCTTTCCTTAGGAATGCATGCATCCATAATAGTGATGGTAAAAATATAAAGTCTAAAAATAGAACTAGTCAGTTAACTCCCAATGAACTAGTGTTACTCCCACTAAACTAGTGTGTCGAAAATAAAAATTTCTCCAACAGTACCAAAAGGCCCCTTCAAGTAATAATAGTGTAGGTATGGTGATCATTTCATGTAAAGTGGAATAAATGTAATGTGGCCTCATTAAATAAGGCATTTGATTATGATTAAGGTTTTTTATATATCTATAATAAGGGTGGAGTCCCCCTTCTAAATAATGTATTGGAGTATATCTTATTGGATCTTATATCTGATGAGGTTTCCCCTTGAAGAGACAAATGAACACGAGTTTATGTCTCCATAAAAGGATCATTGTATGGTGGTGTCCTACCTTAAGTGTTTTCGATATTTAATAAAGTGTTGAGCATTTATGATATATTACCCATGATTTAATTTTAAGGGTTAAGGATCATAATAGAGGCCAACAATACAAAGTGGGCATGTTCCACTACAATCAATCTAACCCTGCACAATATAGGCCCACAATTAGAGCACTCCAACTCTAAGTGACAATGTCAAGCTCTAATCCATGCACATCCAATAAGCAAGGCTCCAAGGCTGAACTTTCCTTAAGAAAGTTCCAATGCTCCTCCTCCAAAAGCCTCCAAAGCTTCAATGTTTCCCTAACCCATGTGTACCTCTTTGTCTACCACACCTACATGATCACTCCTTAATCCAAGTGTCCTTAATAAAGTACAAGCCTCCATGCAATTAACCAAGTGTCCACTTGCCATTTAGGGCTCATTTCTCTCCTCCATGATGCCCAATGTTGCTCCTCCAAGGTGAATCAACCTCCAAGCAAGCAATGAACTCTCCATATGTGCATCATGGAGAATTTCATCATTCCCTCCAGATCTCCAATTCTCCAAGGAAGTGTGCCACATAATCATAAATACAAGGTCTAACAATCCATGAGTAAGTTATCTCTAACACGTATGTCCATCATGCTAAAATCAAGGGTAATCAACACACTATGAATCCCACATCACATGAAGCACCCTAAATCATGGTGTAAACACTTTCAGAGTAATCCTAAAATCTAAAACTCCATATTTACAAGGAAATTATTTTCAACAACATCAACCTGCTTTGTCTACAACTCAACCAAACCTTCCAATTACAAATACAAACATGTTACGGTAATGGAATCAACTGCTAGCTCTTGGAAAGGAACTATTCCCCCAAAACTACACTCCTCCATCAAGGTATAACATCTTAGATCCTCAAAACAATTGTAAGGCTCATAAGAGAAAGAAGGCAGTGTAATATGGTTAGCATATCTCTTAGAGGTATACTCACCCTCACCAAAGATATGGATGCTCCTACATTCTCCTATGCATCCTGTAATGTCTCAGTAAGCCATCTCATCTTCCCTCATGCAAAAGTGGAAGGTGAGGATATATCCACCCTTAATCTCACTTAATCCAAACTTGATATGATTCTTCTCCAACATCTAAATTATCCTCTGGAACAACAACCTCCTCACTCCCTTCAATCTCTAGAGGAGATGCTTGTGAACTAGAGGACCTCACATCCTCATCAAACTTCATATATTAGCTCACCACAATATTTCGTTGTGCTAGAATGTAGATCATATAAGATTTGGAAGTCTCATTATATCCAACAAAGATACACTTGGTACTTGAAAGTTCCAACTTAGTTCTTTTTTCCTCAGACATGTGACTATATTCTAGGCATTGACCAGATACACAAAAATCTGATACATCGGGTTTCACACTTATGAATGCCTCCTCTAGTGCCATGCTCTTAAATATCCTATGATTACACCTATTCAAAATATACATGGTTGTATTACAATCCTCTACCCAATGACACATGGGAAAATCCATGTCATAAGTCAGAGACTTATAAGTCTCAACAATTGACACGTTCTTCCTCTCCTCAACCCCATTATGTTATGGGTTGTAAGGTATTCCCATCTCCTTATTAATACCTACTTCCTTACAAAAGGAATAAAATTCCTTGAACTCTATGAACCTATTGAACATCACATCCTTAGTCTTCAAAAAATAAATCTAGGTCATGCAAGAGAAATCATCAATGAAGGTGACATAATACAAACTACTTGTCCAAGAGGGGGAAGACATGGATCCACACACATATAAATGGATCAAATTAAGATTCCCTATTGTTTTATGCTCATTTCTAGGAAAATCACCTTTGGCATGCTTTCCAAGAACACATCCCCTACACACACCTTCTTTCTCTATCTTGAATTATGACAATTCCCACACTAAGTTCTTTAAGAGAGGAATCACAGTATTTTTTGTTAATAGGATGCCAATATTGGAAATTTATAATGGTTTTATTTGGTTGTAAAGGTTTTTCGTGCAACTACTTCATAAATTTTCCCTTTTTTTCTTGACGGAGATAATCTCAATTCTCTTTTTCTATACATGGAAGCATTGTTGACACATCATCTTTCAATTCAATGATTTTGTCCTTGATGTATTATGTAGTAGTGTGCACTAGCCAATATATTCATGCCATTATAATTAACGATGTATCTCATATTAGGAATTAAGGCATTCAAATTGAAGCAAAAATACAACTTGTCGATGGGTTGGTAGGTAGTTGGAATCTTCTCCTTTATTCTTTGAAAATGAGCATTGATTTTAGACATGGTTTCTCCTTTTGCCATCTTTACATAGGTAACTTCTGAGTTGGGCATGTGGATCTATGATTATTGTGAATATATTGATAAATCGATCTTCCATGTCATTTCAACTAGGAACAACTCGCAAAGCCAAGGTGGAAACCATTTGACAATCTCATTCTTAAAGGTCTAAACAAAGAGATAGATGACCAATATTCTATTTCAATTGTGGGGATATGACATATATATGAGAAGGAATAAAAATGTTCATCAATGGTAATTGATTCATCATCCTTACGAATGGGAAAGATATCCTTGGTTATGGTCAGAGTGTTCTTAGAGCCCCATTCAAAGAAAGAGGTTTGGATCCTATCCAAGGCATTTGAATGATATTTTCCATTGGAATATTAGGAGTAGCTTGGGAAGAACTTGTAGACTATGATGCAAGGGATGTGTTTGTAGGAAGTGATTGTTGAGGATGTTGGGATGGGAAAAAAATTGGAATTGAAAAATTAGTCTCTAAATCAAAGAGGGGTCTTAAAATAGAGTGTGTCATATTCTTATTTTACCTCGAAGGGGAATTATCAATATTTTTAGTTTATTTATTGCAAGGAGTTACACCTTTCTTGCAAGGGGACACCATTAAGCGAAATATTCTTAGATGGCTCTTCCTATTTCTTCTTAGTCATCTACAAACCCACAATTTTTCATTTACAATCATGTAGCTTGGATTTTTATCATATGAAAAACCTCATATGCATCTTCCCATTGGAGTTGTCAATTTATTTTATGGTTTTTTTGTGCATTAGACGTTGGAATCTTGACTCTAGCACATTCAATGCCAAAACAATTAATAGAGTTGAAATAATATAATTTGTCCTCCATATTGAGTGGGAGTAGTTTCCCTTTATTGTTTTTGGAATAAAGAGAATGATTTATTTTCATGAAAGTATATCTCTTTCTTTGTTTTCTTTTATATTTATGTCTTAAATGAATGAAATGTTCAAAATTTATTCATATATAGGAAAGGAAAATCTTAATGCATTGGCATAACAAACTAGGAGAAAGATTTAAAAAGGCATCTTTGTAGTTCTGATGAGGTTTCAATAGTGATAGATATATCGACTCCCAAAGAGGATAAATAAAATTTTGATAAATACACTTATATAGAAGAACCCAACATTATTCAATTAACAATATTAAACTAATGAGATGTAGTTAGAAAAATCATGTATCATTTCATAAAGGAAATGATTTCATATCCAGTATCAAAGGTTTGAAAATGAGTTATAGAGTCTTGAATAGATACATACATTTGCCTTAAATATGTTGTTTATTGTGGCTTCTAGAGGTATTACCACAAGATACCAAGGTGTCACGCATGTGGGAATATTTGTTGGCACTATATTAGCATTTCTTTTCAGTGAAATCGGCCCCATAATGAGGCTAGGGCCTCATGGGAAAAGTGATGGGCTTTGTGGGCTTCTGATGGGGTGTCACACCCACAAAGAGGAATAAAATATTTTAATTAATTGTTGAGTTTATAAGGGGTGCCTAAAATCACTCATTGGACTTGTATATAAAGGAGAAATTTCATTGTGCAAGGATAGAATTAGCATAAGTGAGTCTTCATTTGTGCTAGAAGACTTGGTGATTTCAGCAAAGGGAAATTCTACAAGGGTGGAAAATCTAGCCTATGAGAGAGGAAGTCACAGAAAGTGAATTGTATGGAGATGTTCATACAAGTTGTATGTACTTGTATGGAGATTGTAGAGGGATGAATCACATATATATGCAGGTCACAGAGAGCACAATAGTGTATGTACGCGGGTTGCAAGAAGGTGAATCGTGTATACACTGGTTACAATTGGCACAATTGTGTATGTACGCGGGTTGCAGTATGGTGAATCACTTATAGATTTCTATGGGAAGGAGTAGGTCTATACAGGCTAATAGGTGACATCAACAGGTGTACAAGTGGTCTACAATAGATTTATGGGTAGAGGAAATTTCCAAGGATATTGTTGAGGTTTGGTTTTCTGATTTGTATGGTTATTGGAGGCCAAGGTTGTCCTCGGATTTTTGGTGGATTTGTATTTGTTGGGAGGGCCAATTTTTCCCTCAGATTTTTTGAAATTAACAAGGTTACATAATAGAAATTTGTGTCTCATGTATGTTTTGATGATTCATCTCTAATATTGTTGTTTCTTATGCATATATTTTCAATCAATAATTTTCAGTGTAAAATTGTTCAGTGATAACAACTAGGGTTTTAATGTTAGTTCACTAGGAAGCAATTTTCGGATTTGAAAATTAGTCACATAGAGTTTCATTTGAAAATTGACATGATATCAGAGCTTGGGATTAAAATAGAATGGGATCATCTTGAGACACATTGTTGGCTACAACATTGGAGGAGTGTTGTTCGTGTTCTTATTTTTGTTTTTGTTCCGAGCAGGTCAAAATGGTGAACACATTAAAGCTTGAGGATAGGTTGGAAGGGGAAACCAAATTTCGGGCTTGGAAGGAAGGGGTTCTTCTTTTGTTGGAAGAGAATGATCTCAAGGAGTATGTTGAGAGTGTGGTTGTAGTTCCTACCAATCCACAATAATTGACAGCTCACAATAAGAAAGAAGTGAAGGTGAAGCGAGTGTTGTTAGAATCTGCGAAGGATCACTTGATTCCTCACATTGCTAAGAACACATCTACCAAGGAGATGTAGGATGATTTGTTGGGTCTATACCAAAATAATAATACAGGAAGGATGCTACATTTGAAGCACCATCTTCAAATTGTCAGGATGACCAGTGAGGACATAGTTTCTAGCTACCTTAGGAATATCATTTAGGTCCGAGATCAGCTCGCAACTATTAGAAAGACAGTGTAAGATGTCGAGTTGGTGAATGTACCATTGAGAGGTCTTCCCAAGTCTTGGGAACCATTTTTGTAGTGAATTTGTGCATGAGACAAGTTACCATACTTTGATAGACTATCGACTGATTCTATCCAAGAGGAGACACAGTTGGTGTCCAGGGATGATATGGATGGTGTTGTGAAGAGTAGCAATGATGAGAACTAGGCCCTTGCAGCCCGCCCTAGGAAGGGAAGAAGAGGTTCTCCATACAAAAGAGGTTCTCCTGGGAGAAGTGCTTATCTTGAGAGAGAAGCATATCTAGAGCCAAGATGGAGGAAGGATCTTATTAAGATCAGATGTTTTGAGTGTCATGACTTTGGGAACTATGCTTCACAGTGTCCACACCGAAGGGGATGGGGAAGAAGGAAACAAGCATCAACAATAGAGGTTGATTAGGTTGCAAAACGGTTCCAGATGGAGATCTTGTTGGTTTCTTCCCTTTCAGGTATAGTCTCTAGTAGGGGGACCTGGTTAGTGGATAGTGGGGCATATTTCCATATAATAGGTGCGCAATAGTTATTTGACATATTCACAGAGACTGGTTCAAACTTGTCTGTGAAGATTGGAATGGGAACCAAGAAATGCAGTACAAGGATCCGGTACGGTATCTTTCATACTAAAGTCATGTGAGGTGTTGAGGGTGTCGAATGTGTTAAGGGTTCCATAACTCGGGAGGAGTGTTCTCTCAGTATCAAAGATTAAGAAGAAGGGATACGATATATTATTTCAATACGGGTAGGTGTTATTTGTGCCCATACAATATATATTTGTATCATCATTAGGTTGAGTGGCTAGCCTATGAAAGTGATTTCCAATAGTAGCAGAGAGATAAATGAGGATGAGTAGATAGTTCAACCAGTGGTGAGGAAGATGGCCCCACTAGTAGCACAGGTTCAGAGGGAGAAAGTAGCTCCACCATTGGTGAGGCAGGTGGCCCCACCAGTAGCACATGTTTAGAGGGATCAGGTAGCTCCACTAGTGATGCGGCAGGTATCCTCACCAGTAGTTTCGACTCAGAGGGATCAAGAGTTTAGAGGGAGTCAACCCTCAAGATCTAGGAGGGAGGAGAAACCTCCTAGGATTGTTCAGAGGATATTAGACTTCACAGGAGGTCAGCAGGTTCAAAGGAAGAAGATGGCTCTAGATATTATACTAACTTAGAGGGAGTTAGGTTTCAAAGGGATCATGCAGACTCAGAGGGAGCCCAATCTTAGAGAGATTCATTAGGATCAGAGGGAGAGTCAACCATTTAGAGGGAGTTCGCCCTCAAGTTCAAGTGGGAGAAAGGTATCTTCTAGGACTGATAGAAAGGTGTCATGGGTTGAGGAGGCCAGATAGGAGGTTCAGATGAAAGAGGATTTTGGGAGCTATGTGCCCTCCATGGAGGGTTCAGTTGTTTCAATAGGTTTTGATACAATGATAGAGGAGGCAGTCAATCAGGAAGATAGGAGAGTAGGATTTGCTTCAGTCACATAGGGAGCATCTAGTGAGGTGTATTGGACAACATAATTTTCTTCAGTGGTCGAGGATGGAGCCACTCAGGAGGAATGGAGAGTAGGATCTGCTTTGCTGACATAGGAATCATCCAATCAGGAGGATTGGAGTGTAGCTTTGGTAGAGGAGACAGAGGGAGAAACTAGTAAGGAGGATTGGAGTACAGTTTTGGTAGAGGATACAAAGTCACTTCCAGTGTGGAAGACATGGGTAAATTCAGATGATGGTGGATGGGATACCTCCCTCACTAAGAGGGAGTGTTTTTTATTTTAGTTTCGAGAGGGATTCCCACAAGAGGCCAAGGTGTCAAGCATGTGGGAATAATTTTTGGCACTAGATTAGCCTTTTGTTTTAGTGAAATTGACCCTGGAAAGAGGCTAGGGCCTCATGTTAAAGTTGATGGGATTTGTGGGCTTATGATGGGGTGTCACACCGACAAAGAGGAATAAAATATTTTAATTAATTGTTGAGTTTAGAAGGGGTTCCTAAAATCACTCATTGGACTTGTATATAAAGAAGAAATGTCATTATGCAATGATGGAGTTAGCATAAGTGAGTCTTCACTTGTGCTCATATACTTGGTGATTTCAGCAAAGGAAAATTATGCAAGGGTGGAAAATCTGGCCTAGGAGAGAGGAATTCACAGTGAGAAAATTGTATGGAGGTGTCCATACAAGTTTTATATACTTGTATGTAGATTGCATAGGGAGGAACCGCATATACATGTGGGTTGCAAAGAGCACGGTAGTGTATGTACATGGGTTGCAGGAAGGTGAGTCACGTATATGCGGGTTGCAGTGGGCACAATCGCGTATGTACGTGGATTGTAGTAAGGTGAATTGTGTATAGAGTTTTCTGGGCAGGAGTAGGTCCATACATGCTGACAAGTGACATCAATGGGTTGTACAGGTGGTCTACAATAGATATGTGGGCAAAGGAAATTTCCAGGGATATTGTTGAGGTTTGGATTTCTTATTTGTATGGTTATTGGAGGACAAGGTTATCCTCATATTTTTGGTGCATTTGTATTGGTTGGGAGGGTTCGTTTTGCCCTCATATTTTATGAAATGAACAAGGTTATAGAATAGAAATTTGTGTCTCATATATAATTATTCATCTATGATCTTGTTGTTTTTGGTGCATATATTTTCAGTCAATAATTTTCAGTGTAAAATTGTCCAGTGATAACAACTAGGGTTTCATTGTTAGTTCACTACAAAGTAATTTTCAGATCTAAAAATTAGTCACATAGAGTTGCATGCGAAAATTGACAAAATAATTAAATAAATTTGATCAAAGTATTAAATAATGTATTTCAAATCTATGAAGGGCATTGACTACAGATCTAGGCTAACATGAATAATGAGTACATAGATCATGAGGGTCTAATACTAGGTTCATTATTTTCACAATTTGAGATCCAGATAAAATTAACAAAGAAGTGGCATTTAAATGTAGTAGAATGAAAAAAATTGAAATAGAATTTTGTAGTAAGATGTAAGATAAAGGGACACCAAGAACATAGAAAACATAGCTTTAAGAAGTACCAATAATGCTAGACTATAAAATTACTCTTTTGAATATAATTTCTTTATTATCTAAGTGGAATCCTCTCTTGTTAATGATTGAACTTTCATAGTTTTTTTATGCTAAGAACTATCAAGTGTCCTATCCTTTCGTATCTCCTACAACTATTTGGTAACTGCAATCCATTCAATTATTGTAGTTCTAATATTGTGGACCTTGACCTTGGCCACGTCATCTTAAAACCTCGATCATATTATATATATTATTGATAAACATTGTAATATATAGACGAGAGTGATACATGTGGAGGTCAAATCTAGGGAATACTATTTTCATTGTTGATTCATGCTCTTAAAATATTTAAGAAGGTATTGTTGATGTTTTTAATCCATTTGAGCCTTCTCCCATGAATAGTTCTCTATCCAGAAATGTAAACATGAATCTATGTTCTTGTAGTCTCTTCTCAAATGTTACTCCCAAGACATCCTTTGCCCTATTGATTCTAGATAACATATCCTTTAATTCTAAATTGGTATAGATTGTCCTTCCAAGAATGTCAAATTTCTGTAGGATACATCATAGAAGGAATTTTCTTAGCCACATGAACCCCATTCATCATGTTATACATGCTCTCTCTAAAGGCACTAACCTCATTATTGTAGAATTCCTCGTCCTTAACTCATAAAACTTCTAAGCTGCTAGTGATTATCACTATTAATCTTACAATATCATACAAATTAGTAGTGGAATTCGACCCCATCATCATCATCCTTTTGTTTTCATCAACAACCTAATGCATGCCTTCTTGAACAATTTTTAGGTGATCTTGTGTGTTGAACTTTCAAGATCAATTTGTGGTTACACTACTACATCGGGTGGGAATTACGACAAAATATTATGACGGTTTAAAATTTTGTCATATTTTTTTTTCTCTTTTTGGACTAAATTTACTGTTTTTTGTCAGGGTCCAATTGTTAGTCACTCTAGCGACCAACATTCCGCGTTGGTATTTATAGAGACTAACTTTTGTCGCTAGAGTGACCAACCATGAGTTAGTCGCTATAGAGGCTAACTTTAGTCGTTATAATGACCAACTATGGCACGTGTGAGAATCAAACAATCATTGACTTATCGTTTGGTCAATTTGACCAAATTTGTCGGAAGACCGACGAAATCAATCCTATATATATCTTAGTTATGACAAATTTTCTATAGTTGCGACAATCATTTTCTACAGTTGCGGCAATCATTCAGGTGTTCTGATGCAATGGTGTTCTAGTTTTTTATGAAATATTGATTTCAATTCTCTTTCAAGAAGACAAACATTGAATTGATCAGACTCTACATAACTGAGATTTTGAAGGTCAATACTTAAAATTTTTCTGTGTGATTTAGTAATTTGGTGGTATTGAACTATTTTATGGTTTATTTTCACTCCTTAAATCAGATTTTATGGTTTATTTTAACTCCTTAGAAATATTTTATGGTTTATCTTTCTAAACCTCAAAGGTCTCAGACTTTATAGCCTTTACATCACAATTTCAAGATCCCATAAAAATGGATCTGAAAATAACTAAAATTGAATATAATAAAAAAAGGATATGACAAGTAAGATCACTGTAGGTCAATTTTTCCCTCTTATCATTACTTGGTAGTCTGCAGGTGAAGATCATGGAGTTTGAGATCTCTGTTTGACAGTTGGGCAATTTCTATCAAAAATAGAAATTCCATTTGGCTTCCTTATTTCGACATATGTCTTCAAAACTTAATGAGGAGGATGATTTAATTTCTGATAATTATTATCTTTAATCTGATACCATTCCCACATGTTCTGGAACTCGAAAAATGTGATCTAGGCAGAAATAATTAAATTATGGACTCTTCAGCACATTCGGTGGCTCATTGGTCTTGCATTTTTCCCTTTAGCCACCGAAAGTCAGAGATTTCGGTGGCTCATTACACTGTCAAATTTGTCACTTATCTGTTGAAAACCCTAAAATAAACTTAGGTTTAATTTAAGAAGAAAATTGATTTATACATTGAAATACCATCTTTAAGAGCTTGTCTCTAAGCCTTTAAATCTGAAGAAACTAAAAATGATTCTTCTTCTTAATGCTCGTCTTATCATGTGATTTGGAAATCATTAGCAAGTTATTTTTTATCGCTAACATAGTGTACCATTTATCATTACCATGCCAAGGAATTGCTTGCCAGTTTTGATTGATTGTCTTCAAATTAATTTTCTTTACATCATCATTTTTTATGAGAATTAAAGTTGCCTTTATGCTTCTTATGTCATGATTTATTTTTCTCCCCAAACTCTTTCTTGCACTTCTATCAATTTTGTTCCTCAATTTTGACAACATAATAGTAGATGGATCACAACAAAGAGATTATTAGAATATTCATTTATGTTTGGATGTTTATGTGTAGGTCAATGTGTTGTTTTAGAACCAAGTGTCATTTAGATTCCCAAATAGCCAGTGTTGTACGTTGGATATGAAATGCATTGGTTTCATGATTTGTTCCTTATTTTTTCTAGCTGATTTTAGGTTTCATGCTTTGTCCCTTATTTTTTCTGAACATGTTGTATAATTTTCATTACAAATATCTAAATATATACCAAATTATTTTAATAGATTTGTATATTGTACTTATAATGTTTCAATGGATTTGTTGTAATAGGTAATAACAATGTCAACTCTAGACGAGAAAAGAGAGCTTGTTATGTTAAAGCAGCAAATGGTGATTCATGGTGATGGGAAATGTTATTTCCATTGTTGTGAATGCAGGGGTTTTAATGGAAGAAAACTACCTTTATAAATAGTTGAAAAACATTGTAGGGAGAATGGGCACATTGAAGGGGGCAATGAATATCGTCCCATGGTAAGTAATTAGTTATTATAGATCTTTAAGGGTATTATACATTAATTGTTTTTTTTTTAATTTATCTTTCAAAATAATATTTGTGATATACTCTAACTGTATTTTATTGCTTCTATTGTTTTTATTAAAGAAAAATTGTTAGGTTCCTAACCCGCACATAGGTAAAACAATATATTCGGATGTAATAAAGGTCAATATTAATAAGGCCTTTCAATAAAATAGAATAAGGCGGATGTAAGAAGATCGAATAGAAGCTTCTGCTTCTAGAAGGATCTTCCTCTATATGCTTCTCTTTGGTATAAATAAGAGTCGAGGGTATGAGAAACCTATCTTGGATATTATTGTAATAGAGATTTTCTCAACTAGAGGTTTCCCCCTCGAAGAGGCCCGTGAACATTGCTTTTAGATTCAAAGTGCTATTTATGTTGTTGTTCCTATATCATTTCAATGTTAGTGTGGTGAATGTTCTGGTTATATTGTTGTTATTATGCCATTACTAGCATTTTATTTATGTTCTGCATACATTTTATATCTGGTATATTACAAGTGGTATTAGAGCACTTTCCTCGGAAGAAAGTGTGGGTTAATTTTTTTTCCAGGGTAGAGACGTATTCCGGCGTCTTTAAGCCACAAAGATCTGTTGTTACGCGCATAAACCCACGGTTCAAGGATTCATACACGCAAGAAATACAAGTGGTACTTAAGCGCACATCTTTTTGCCACCCTTGTAACCTTTGTTGGTACCCCTTCGAGTGGTAGCGCATCAGACAACACCTGTGTACATATCGGCCTAGATTACCTGAAGCCCTCTTTAGATAAATCGATTGATTGCTTGACTGCTATAGTGTCACCGAGAACAACACTCAAGAAGATACTCTCTAGTACCTGGGTAGTCGGGCAATACAACTAAGGGTACGGTCTATCCTCCTTAGTTAGTGCCCTCAGATATTGGTCCGAGTACTACTGTTGGACCCCGCACGTATATTAGAGAGCTATAGCACAGGGCAAACCCTTGTCTGTAGAACCCTTGAATACCTAACCCTTGGGGATAGAAACGTAAACAAATTAAAACAGACAAGATCTATTGTCGCGCAACTGTGTTAGGGTTGCCAAGTAAATACACATTTCTTTATGGTTAAGCATTTGGGAATTTCCTCTCTGTAGTATTCTTGAGACCCATTCCATTGGATTCACCTCTTCACCCTTATCACATTCATCCATATCATTTTTCAGCAAATTGTTTTACCCGACCCACCCCTTTTCAGTTTCCCCATACTCATAGCCAAGACTTGGAATCTCGCTTCAACACCTTGCAATATGGTCTGATTGAGACCCAACAAGAAGTGAAACAACTCAATGCCAATGTTGTCACCATCAATACAACCATGCAGTCCTCAATGGGGAAAATCAAACAAGACCTCACCACCCAGCTTGAATCAGTCTTTTCGACACTCTGCACCAAACTACATATCCCTACAGATAACCCTTCTTCTTCCTCACCTCCACACACTAAAGGTGACCATTCCTCTCATTCCCATACCTTGCAGAACCATCACTTTCAACATGACCTACGCCTTCCGCGGGTGGATGTGACCAAATTTGATGTCTCGGACCCCACTAGATGGGTAACCCAAATGGAACATTACTTCTCTTTATACGACATTATAGATGACTTGGCCAAACTCCGGTATGGTGTTTTCCATCTAGATCAAGAACGTTGGCAATGGTGGCAATGGAGAAAAACTTCTCGTCAAGGGTATATTGCTTGGACACACTTTGTGGCAGAGTTTTATGAATGCTTTGACACTGACACCAACCATTTGGGTCATTTGACAAAGATGAAACAATTAGGAATAGTGGAAGACTTTATAGTTTCCTTTGAGCGCCTAGATTTTAGAACAGAGGGCATTTCTGATTCCTTTTTCCGAGAGTGTTTTATCAGCGGCCTCAAGGATGAAATTCGGGCCCATGTCTTCATGGATCATCCTGAGAGTTGGGTGGAGACTACCAAAAGAGATAAAGAAGCACAACAGGTTGTATCTTCTCAAAACCGCAAACCCTCCTTTATCCCTCGCCCTAAACCAATAAATCCCACTATGATTTTTTGGTCATGCCCTTTGGCTTGTGTAATGCCCCCTCCACCTTCCAAAGCCTCATGAATCATGTCTTCCGTACTTTTTCCGCCATTTTGTCTTAGTTTTTTTTTATGATATCCTCATCTATAGAAAAACCTGGACAAACCATCTTGCTCATGTGGATTGAGTTCTCTATCTACTCTCTCAACACCAACTTTTCCTGAAACAGTCTAAATGCGCTTTTGGCACCTCAGAAGTAGAATAGTTGGGTCATCTGGTTGACAAATATGGCGTTAGGGTGGATCCTAAAAATATTGAAGCTATGCAAGATTGGCCTCACCCAAAGACTCTTAAGAGCTTACATGGATTTCTAGGCTTAATAAGGTATTATCACAAGTTTGTTAAGAATTATGGGAAGATTGCAACACCTCTCACTGCTCTCCTAAAAAAGAACTCTTTCAGTTGGACTCTAGCCACTTCTCAAGCTTTTCAAACCTTGAATATGGCCATGTGCATCACTCCAGTCCTCACCCTTCCCAATTTCACAAAGACCTTTGTGTTGGAATGTGATGCCTCAGGGAAAGGAATTGGTGTTGTCCTTATGCAAGAGGGTCAACCTTTGGCCTTTACCAGCAAGCAACTATCTGAAATAAATATGGGAAAATCCATCTATGAAAAGGAAATGTTGGTTATTCTGCATGTCGTGGATCTGTGGCATCCTTATCTATTAGGGCAACATTTCCAAATTAAGACAGACCATCAAAGCCTCAAGTATTTTCTGGAATAACGCATTTCCTCCCCAGAACAACAAAAATGGGTGACTAAACTCTTTGGATATGATTATGAGATCATTTATAAGAAAGGAAAAGACAATGTGGTTGCGGATGCACTTTCTCAAAAATATGAAGATGAAGGATCCCTTTTTCTCTTTCATTCATTGTACCAGATTGTCTCCAAGGCATTCGCCAGGAATGGCTACAAGATCCCAAAAGTTCGCAGTTGATCCACCAATTGCAGTCCAATGCTCCAACTTCCCCAGGGTACTCTTGGCTCCATGAGGAAATTCGATACAAAGGTCGTTTTTATTTAAGTAAACAATCAAATCTTAAATCCACGGTACTTTTTGAGCTTCATGCTACACCCATAGAAGGGCACTCCAGGTTCACCAAAACCTATGACAGGGTCAAACGTTCTTTTTTCTGGGATGGTATGAAACAGGGCATTCGTAATTTTGTAGCTGAATGTGATGTGTAAACACAACAAGGGAGAAACAGTCAAATCTTCGGGCACACTACAACCTCTCTCGATTCCACATGCTGTTTGGAAGGATATCTCTATGGATTTTATTACCGGCTTACCCAAATCGGGAAATAAATCCGTCATCATGGTGGTTGTTGATCGCCTTTCCAAGTATGCTCATTTCTACGTCCTTCAACACCCGTTTACAGCATCCATGGTGGCTCAAATATTCATGGATTAGGTCTTCAAGCTTCATGGCATGCCACACTCTATTGTTTCTGATCGCGACCCAACTTTCACAAGCAATTTTTGGCAATAACTGTTCAAGATACAAGGCACAGAATTGCATCTCAACACAACTTATCATACCCAGATTGATGGCCAAACGGAAGTTGTCAACAAGTGTTTGGAAACATATTTGAGGTGTTTTGCCTCAGAAAATCAAAATCAGTGGGCTCAATGGTTACCCCTAGTTGAATGGTGGTACAACACTTCATACCATACAACTACACGCATGACTCCTTTTGAAGCGGTATATGGATAGAATCCACCTTCAGTTCTCTCATACTTACCGGGTGCCTCGAAGGTCCAAGCGGTTGACCTAACACTTACATCTCGAGAGGCTATTCTTCGTACCCTTAAGGAGAATTTGGTCATGGAACAGAATCACATGAAGCAACAAGAAGATCAAGGTCGCTCTGAACGTCAATTTGCAGAAGGGGATCAGGTGTTTCTTCGACTGCAACCTTACAAACAAACTTCCCTCAAGGCTGAGCATTGTCAGAAGCTAGCGCCCAAATTTTATGGTCCTTATACCATACTCAAGCGTGTGGGACAAGTTTCATATTAGTTAGCTTTTCCCAACCATTCGAAGCTACAACCTGTTTTTCATGTTTCATGCTTAAAGAAGGTGATTGGAGCTAAGTACCAAATTCAAACCAACCTTCCAAAGTTAGTTGAAGAAGGATCCATTTGGCTACATCCAGAAGCAGTTTTGGACCAACGTGAGCATTGCCTACATCAGAGAACCATCAAGGAAGTGCTAGTCTAGTGGAAGGATATAACTTCAACAGACGCCACTTGGGAACCAACTACCATTCTGCAACAATTTCCTCATCTCAAGCCTTGAGGACAAGGCTGTTTTTAAGGGGGCATACATGTTAGGGTCCTAACCCACACATAGGTAGAACAATATATTCAGATGTAATAAAGGTCAATATTAATAAGGCCTTTCAATAAAATAGAATAAGGTGGATGTAAGAAGACCTAATAGAAGCTTCCGCTTCTAGAAGGATCTTCCTCTAGATGCTTCTTTTTGATATAAATAGGATTCGAGCATATGAGAACCCTAGCTTGGATATTATTGTAATAGAGCTCTGCTCAACTGGAGGTTTCCCCCTCGAAGAGGCCCATGAAGATTTCTTTCAAATTCAAAGTGTTATTTCTTTTGTTATTCTTATATCATTTCAGTGTTATTGTGGTGAATGTTCTGGTTATATTGTTGTTATTCTGCCATTACTAGCATTTTATTTATGTTTTGGATACATTTTATATCTGGTATATTACAAAAATCATCCTAAGAATGTGATGCTGCCTAGAAGGAGATGTTTTCATAGAGATAATACTGAAGAACAAGCTGAACTTAATTGTGTGGATAATGATGATCACGTTATTCCTATGGAAAATGATGATATTAATAATACAGTTGATGATGATGGGACAAATAGATTGATCCAAGACATTTATAATG
>ML779270.1:183182-205266 GCA_009831015.1 Picea engelmannii | reverse complement strand
AAAATATCTGAAGTGGAGGTCTTGGTCGGGAATGGTAAAATGAGGAAAGTGAAAGGTATTATATTATTTGATTTTTATCTATATTGTATTTCTTCAATTTATATTATACCTCCATCAATTATTATTATTCATTATTCTTACTATTTTTTTTTTTTAATTGCATCTTGTCGAGTGTGGGATGCACTACATTTATACATTGCTAACAATCTTGATTGGATGAAGCTATGGATAGAACAATGTGAACAACATGATGGTAGGTTATCATGGGAAGGGGTGGCTACATTAATTAAAAGATCTCATCGTAAGGAAGATCACAATCTTACGCAGAGGGAGATTGATTTAGCATATGGTTTAAAAGATAAACAGGTAAGCGTATAAAATTTTACTCACACTTTGTGTTATTATACAAAATGTTAATGTATTATTTTTTAATATTTATTAAGTTTAAATAAGTTTATTAATTATTAATTTATTTTGTACTTGTTGGGAATATTGCAGTTGAAGCACCACAAAGCTATGTGGTATAATGGTCAAAAATTTCGCGTCAAAAGGGTGGATGACACAAAGAAAACCACAGATTCAGGGATAACTACAGTGTTTCAAGTCACTAATGTTTCTTCTAGAAGTGAAAAACATCCAAGACTAACATAAAATAGATATTATGGATATTTGGATGATATAAGTGAGTGTGACTTCAAATCCTTCAAGATAATTATGTGTGAGGTCAAATGGTATCATTTACGGATAAATGAGCATGATCCTAAAACTACTGTTATTCAGCATGACAATGGTTTTACCATGGTTAATACAAGGACATTTGAGTCGGGTCTAAGTCTAGAAAGTTATGTTCTTCCCAACCAATGTGAGCAGGTATTCTATTGCGAGGTTCCCAGTAAACCAGGTTGGTCGTTTGTTGTTATATATGATCCAAGAGGAAGGCCTGTAAAGTATAATGTATTGGAAGAAGATGATATTCAAGAACTAGAAGGTGATACAGAGGAACATGAGGAGGTAGACCATGTATCGTCAGATGACGAAGTCAAATAAGTTGATCGACCATATGATGTAGATGATAATGTTCTCAATGACACTATATCTGATGATGTTATTATAAAAACTTATGACAGTACTGATGATGATGTTGATATGGTCAATCCATTCGACGATGATTCTGAAATACCAGATGATGATACAGAATATGATGAGTTGGATGAAGAAGAAGATCAATGATATTCCTGCATGTGGTGAGTGATTTGTACTATATATCTCTTATGTTTTTTTTCTTTCATGTAATCTTAGTGTCGTTTTTAATTATAGTTGTTGAATCTAGATAGATTGGGTATTGGGGAAATGACAATGTTCATGATGAAGATGATATTGATGATGTTGAGTTTGATGAAGAAGAAGATGAATGATATACAACGGTATGTGTTTTATATGATGATCTTTATATGGTTTTATTTAGTATAATATAGTATTTTACATGTTCTTTATTATTTCAAATTGGGTATGGGGAAATTGAGAGTGATGTGAGGAGGGGGGGAATAATTAGAGCTTCCACCTTCATGTGGTTTCCCCTGATTAGTAGAGAATGAACTATTCTCAAAACCAAGAGAAACTCATGAACCATTCTCCAAATTTCAGTTGTTCGTCTCCCATTGATCGGTCTGAAGAAGTTTCATACTTTTCGTCGTACAATCGGTTTTCAGAGTCGGCTAATTTCTTGATATTCGTGCCAAGTAAAAGTGTTTCACAGACTCCTTATTAATTATAAAGGAGAGATATCATTTAAGTGTATTTGTATGTATAAGGAAAAGAAACGAATTATGGCGGTGACAAGTTATGAACAAGGTTTAAGATATTTCGAAGAAAGTGATCCAAAAAAATAATTTGATAAGGTATGGGAGATAGTCCACAAAATAATGATAGATCGTTAGAAATAATGCTAGTGAAAATTATTTGGTGAAATTTTTACCCCAAAGGAAAGGTTTAGCGTTTTATCAGCAATGTAGGGAAGGAACGACAAAATGAACAACAGGTGTGGAAAAGGAATAGTGGGTGTGACAAAGGAACAACAATTGTTCTGTTCAAAGGAATAGCAAGCACGCAAAAGAAACAACAATTGTTCCGTTCAAAGGAACAACATGCGCACAAAAGGAACAACAATTGTTCCGTTCGAAGGAACAGCATGCCCGCAAAAGGAACAACAATTGTTCCGTTCAAAGGAACAACAGGTGTGCAAAAGGAACAACAATTGTTCCGTTCAAAGGAACAATAGGTGTGCAAAAGGAACAACAATTGTTCCGTTCAAAGGAACAACAGGCGCGCAAAAGGAACAACAATTGTTCCATTTTTAACCATCTGATTAGGTAATTTTTAGAAACCTGGCAATGTATTTTGCTTGAATTCAAGGTTTATTCCTCATCAACTAAATTCATTTATGAGTTGGTTTATTTCAAAATTAAGTAATGGATGGTTTGTTAATATTATGAATTTCATTATAGTTGCCCAATTGTTGTTGCTGAATCATGACACATTCACTTCTCTACGAAAGACAGGGTTTGGGTGATGAGATGAAGCAGGAGTTCGGAATAGAAAAGAGTGTTAATTGAGTTCATTACAGTTATCCTCGCTAGTTTTGACTTTCTCGAATGACTGTCGAAAATAATAAAAAAAAACTAAATAAAATCTACAGAAAACAAAATTATATACAATATGTACAGTGTCAACAGAATTCAACATTTATGGAGTTGGGGTGGCTATATTACCTTCCCAGCCAGCCAAAATTTGAATGGTAGGTTCCTTACTTACCTCTTGGTAGAAAGATTCTTTTGAGGGCGGTTGTTGATAGAGTCGTAGCCGGTGTCCATTGACCTGAAATGGAGATATGGACCCGTCGATGGTGCTTAACGTGACTGTGCCATTATCATGGACTTCATTTATTTCCTATGGTCCTAGCCATCGTGTCTGTAATTTTCCCGAAAAATCCTGAAATTTGGAATCATAGAGGAGCGCCCAGTCACCTTTTTTAAATGATTTTTTTTTTATATGCTTGTCATGCCAGGTCATTCTCTGTTGTTGAATAACAGTCGTGCGCTCTACAACAGACAGGCGTTCTTCATCCAATTCGTTGATTTGTTGAAGGCATTTTTTATGTGCTTTTGTAAGATCCAGTCCGATTTCCTAGGCCATCCTTAAAGTCTTGATTTCAAAATCGATTGGGAAGATGGGTTCTTTGCCATAGACTAAATGATAAGGAGAGTAGCCATTGGTATTATGCCATGTTGTGCAGTAAGACCATAAGGCATTTGGGAGCTCAGAAGCCCAATTTTGTCTATTTGTTGAGAGAGTCTTTGTCAGGATTGCCTCCACGACTTTATTGGTGCTTTCCACTTGCCCATTTTCTTGTGGATGGTAAGGAGAAGTAATTATGTGTTTGATATGGTAATTATCCAGGGTGGTGGTGATTCTATGAGCTGTAAATTGTGACCCCCCATCAATAATTACCTCTCTTGGTAGTCCATAGCGTACGAATAATTTGAAAAGAAATTCGATGACTACTTCTTCTGTTGCATTTGGCAAGGCTTCTACCTCTACCCATTTAGTCATGTATTCCATTGCGACTAGAAAATAGGACTTTTGATTTGACTTTGGATTGAACGGGCCAACGAATTCTAATGCCCATCTCTCAAATGGTTCCGCAACTATTTGTGCTTTCGAAGGAATTCCATCAACCTGACCTGGTTTTCCCATCCGTTGACAACTATCGCAGGTCTGGACATATTTATTCGTGTCTCTGAATATTGAGGGCCAATAATAACCCATCTGCAGAATTTTGTGTCCAGTCCTGCGATCTGCAAAATTCCCACCACAGGGCTCATCATGTCTGGCCTTTAGTATGTCATATATTTCTTCATCTCGTACGCATCTACGGATCTAGAGATCATCTCATGTATGGAAGAGATATTCGTTGATCTAGGTGAATCGTGCACTACGCTGGATGATCAGTTTTCTTTCCCTTGATGAAAGATGTGCCAGTAATCTTCCCGCTGCCAGGTAATTTTCCACATCAGCGTACCAAGGTGGCTTTGTAGTAACGACAAACAGATGCTCATCTGGAAATCAATCTACGATTGTTAAGGAGTCGTCTGTTTTGGGTATGCGGGATAGGAAGTCTGCGACAAGGTTTTCTCTCCCGGGTCGATCTTTGATGGTGATATCAAATTCCTACAATAGTAACAACCATCGAGTGACCCGTCCATTAGTAATTGGTTTATTAGCTAGATATCTAATAGCAAAATGATTAGTATACAGAATGACTGGATAGCCTGTTATATAATGACGAAATTTATTGATGGCGTGTATAACAACGAAAAACTCTTTCTTTGTTACTGTATAAATAAGTTCAACTGGATTAATATTCTTTCTAATAAAATAAATGGCGTAGGGTTTCTTATCCTCCCCCTGTCTGAGGATAGCACCTATGGAAATATCCGATGCATCGGTGGTGATGTGAAATGGTATTTGCCAATTTGGCCCCCTCAATACTGGTGTTGTCAAGATCAACTTCTTGAGTCCTGCAAATGCCACATCACACTTGTCAGACCACTGAAATTCTACATTACCAGTCAAATCATGTAAAGGTGCAGCGGTTCTTGCAAAACTTTCCATAAATCTACGATAGTATATTGAAGCGCCAAGGAAACTACATACCTCAGTTTGTGTGTGTGGTGTAGGTAGATTAAGGATTACCTGTATTATTTTTGGATCTACCCTAATTCCATCTGCAGAGATATAATTCCCTAGTACCACACCTTCTGTCATCATCATGTGACACTTTTCGTGGCTTAAACATAACCTGGTCGCAATGCACCATTCTAGTATTTTCTCCAGGTTATTCAGTGCTTGATCGAAGTCGTCGCCATAAGGAGTGGAATCATCCATATAGACTTCAAGTCCTTCGCTGATCAGATCGTTGAATATGCTCATAATGGCCCTTTGAAAAGTGGTTGGAGCATTACAAAGTCCAAAGGGTAATACTCTGTATGCAAAAGTTCCCTAGGGGCATGTGAATGTAGTTTTATCTTGATCTTCTGGGGCAATCTGAATCTGATTGTACCCACTAAAACCATCTAGGAAAGAAAAGAATTTCTTTCCTGCCAAAGTATCCAAAACCTGGTCAATAAAAGGTAAAGGGAAGTGGTCTTTTTGAGTGGCTTTGTTAAGTTCCCTGTAGTCAACACAGATGCACCATTTCCCATTTTTCTTTGGGACGATCACTAATGGGGAAACCCACCGACTATTTGAGATGGGATATATAAAATCTACGTCCAACAGCTTTTGTAATTCTTCTTTAACTATATCCCTGAGGTGAGGATTCAATATTCTCTGTGGCTGTTGGATAGGCCGAGCATCTTTTTCAACATAAATGTGGTGTGTGCAGAGTTGCGGATCAATACCTTTCATATCAGAATATTCCCATGCAAAAGCTTGATGGTATTTGGAGAGGACTTGAATTAGCTTTTTCTGTTGTTGTTCATCTAAATTGACATTGATGTTTAGAGACCTCCCTGGTGCAATCTCGACGAGTTTGCTATTATGAATGGCTGTAATTGGAATTTGTTGTTCCATTAAATCTTCCAGCAGGTCTCCCTGTGCTTCACAGTCTAGAACAACTTGGAGCATATGGCAAGTTGGGTTGCTCATGGTGGTTGGATTATTGATAAACCCATTGATTGCATCATCCTCTAGCTGGTTTTTAAGTCTGAGGGCTTCTTCATGCGTAAGAGGGGCTCGTAAATCCTTCTCTGGGTATCGCGGTGGTGGAAATTTTGGATATACGAAAGTTGGACTTGGTTTAGCAGGAGGATATAAAGTGAGGTTCTTTGTGATACCCCCTCTAGTGATTTTCATATTACCTGCTCGACATCCTATGTACGCATCTATTGTTGCAAGCCATGGCCTGCCCAGTATCAATGGATGCTCTTCAAGTCCACTTCTTGGGTTGATGATGAGGAAGTCCGATGAATATTCCCAAGATTCGACGGAGATGGCTATATCATGTAATGTGCCAACTGGTTGAACTACCGATCGATCTGCTAACTGCAACATTATTGCGGTGGGTTCAAAGGAGTTAAAACCCAAGGTATTGTAGGTTTCCATAGTCAGGATGTTAATGGTTGCTCCCAAATAAACTAGTGTATTGGGAAAAGAATAGCATTGGATCTGAACTGTCACTATGGGATTCCCCAGATATGCATATTTAACCGGTTCTTGTCTACCTAAAATTAGATTGGACAAGGCTCCTACCACACGCACTGTTGATGATGGATTTTTTATTTTTCTGACGGGATTTCTCCCACATAGCTCCTTGATTGTTTTTGCATAGATTGGGATGTACTGAAGAACTTGCAGGAGTGGAATCTTGATATATAAATTCTTGAGTTCCCGTACAATGTCGAAGCTGGGATATATGGTCAGTTTTTCTATGATCTTGTGATTCGACTGTGTTTCCCTCCTGCTCGATTTCTTCTATTATTACCACAGTCGAAGGTGTTATTGCTGGTTGTTTTTCACTCTCCTGCTCTTGAAAAATGTTATTTTCTTCAGGAGAGATTATTCGTCCCGATCTCAACCGTAGTTCGCTGCACCCTACCGAGCTGGTCTCTCCTTCTCCATTCTCCATAATCTGGACGAGCTAAGTCGATCTGTTATTTGTATTTGGATGAGGTTGGGCTGGTAGTTGAGGGCGCAATTGGGATTGTGGGTTTTGGGGAAACTGGAGTGGTGCTTGTAACATAGGTTGAGTTTGAGGGGCCATCCCGATGGGTTGGTTGTTTATCCCCACGGGGCACTGCCAATTTTGATTCCAATTTGGGTTTTGGGTAGTCATGTTGAGCCACTGTGAAGGGTAGATGTTGTTATTTGAGTTTTTCCAGGATGAGGTGGGATATTGTGAGTTAGGCCAAGTGGAAACTATAGTTGGTTGATTCTGCCAGGCAGGATTTGCAGCGAGCTAATTTTTGCCAAGTGGAATTTGCAGGTGGGTATTGTTGGGGCTTCCAGTTCTGATTAGTAAATGGTTGACCCTGCCATGTGCTACTAGGAGCTTGCTGCTGATTATACTGTCCAGAGAAGAAAAAGGAAGGGTCTTGTAGTGTATTTGGAGGCTGATTCGATCATTGACGACGTTGAGCCATCAAATATAATGGCTCTGTTTCTTCTTTTGCTTCTCTAAAGACAGATTTTAGTCCAGGAAGTGATGGTCATTGTTTTGTTTCGTGATCCTTGGTGCATATAGCGCAGACCCGGACCACGTCCAAAGGGAAATCCCTTGGACCATGTTTTCTTCTGCACCTGTGGCAAAACATGGCCAACGTTTGTTCTGCTTCTATTTTTTTCTGTTTGGCCTGCAACATATCCAATTGTGTAGTCAGAGTGTTCAAAATATTTTTTTTGAAGTTTTCTAAGAGATTACCAACTTCAACTCACGTAACACCCCCACTAGTAATATTGCAATTTTTGGTGAGGGGGGTACGCATCTCTGATCTGGTCCGTGAACTTCCCCTTGAGCACCTGATGCACAGTAGGATGATGTCATCATAAGTTTCTTGATAAATGTCACCCTTCCCCATTAAATTCAACATTTCTACCCATTCATATTTCATACCTTTAATCAAAGTTGCCTTAAGTACTTCACTTGGTAACGTGCCATAGGGTGATCTTTGTAAATTATATTGAAATCTCTCGACATATTCTTCTAATGATTCATTTTCTTTTGCAGTCATTTGAAAGATTTCATCTTTTAAGTCTCTGGTTCTACAATAATCCTGATATTTTGTCAAGAAGGCTTGTTTCATCTCATCCCATGAGTTTATAATTCCTCCCCCTAATCCCATGAACCAGCGTAGAGCTGCTCCTTTCAAAGTGGAGGGGAACAATTTTAATTTTGGGGGTTCAAAGGTGTAATCATACCCTCTACATAGGACATCAAATTCAAATAAGAATGCATCCGGATCTTCTGAGATTAATCCATGAAAGGTTGGCAGGTTTTGTAGGGGAATTACCTTCATGGGGGCATTGACGATTGGATCAACTATCGGATATTCCAAAGTGGAAGTCTGGGGACGTTGTGGATTTGGTTGTGCCATTTGATCGAAAATATGCCATAAATCTTCAAGGATTTCTTGATCCAGATGTTTTATTTGAATTGATTGGTTATCTGATCCTCTAGGAGATTTGATTGCACTCCCTCTATCTGGGATTTCGGGTATGCCTTCTTCTTTCACATGAGATTTAGGATTGGGTGGTGGGTCTGTCTTATCTATCCCATTGATTTCTCCTTCTCCTTCCTCCATATTACAAGAGTTTCCCTCTTCTAAAGGGTTGAGGGGTGGAAGATCTGTGCTCTGAAAGCTTTGCTCAACCCCTTCAGTGTTGCTATGAATCTCGGTGTGGGCTGCAATTGGTGAAACTGCCACCTGAGGGATTCGGGTAGATACTTTTGTAGGTCCAACTAAAGCTTGAGATTCTGCTTTTCAGATGATGTCATCTATGAAAGTGCTTCTTCCAGGGAGCATCGAGCCCTGGGATTTGGTAATTTTTGGTGGGGATTTTAGTTTTTCAAGATCTTTCTTCTTAGTCATACACACTTCACACAAAAAAAGGAAAATCAAGAAAGAAAAAAAACACCTATGCAACCTCTTAATGCGTCAACTGGAGGTAGGTCTTGGTATAAGCATATTACTTATTGCCTGCGTAGGTTCTTACCTTCTGTCTTCAATACCTTGTCCTCCAGAGGCACAATCTATGCTACCTTTGACATTCTTCCCCGACAACGACGCCAAAATGTTGGGCTCTAAAGATGTCTAAAAACAACCTTAGTTTAACATTAATTTAGCAACCCGAGGATTTGTCTTTTATCTCAAATAATATTGACAAAGTCTATGAAGATAGCTTGTAGAGGCTAAAATCGTGTAGTGAAAGTAAATATGAGTTTATCAACGATCAGATTCCTCGAACATTCATTAAATATTCTAGGAATTGAAATCTAAAGCTGTGCAATGGGAAGGAACTAATTAATCTATTGAATTCATTTTAAGAGCAATAATTGAATCTAGATAAAGACTTGCAGAAATGACTATTATTATGAATAAAATTGTTGGAAAGAAAAAGGCGAATTAATTTATCTATGGAAAGAAACAGAGACTGTAATCTAGTCGAAAAGAGACAACAATCATATTTCTATTGAAAGGAACAACAACTATATTCTAACATAAAGGAACAACAAATGTAAACTAAGTAAAAGGAACAACAAATGTAAACTAAGTGAAAGGAACAACAAATGTAAACTAAATGAAAGGAACAACAAATGTAAACTAAATGAAAGGAACAACAATTGTGAACTTATGAGGAACTGTCACGCATAAAATCTCAGTATTAGGAATTGGAACACCAATCATCTAATGCTTCAGGGAATATCTATCTCTTGCAATTGACACGAAATCATCAACACACTTATGCATTCATTTAACTACTGTAAAAGAGAATCGAATCACAAAAAAAAATTCGAACTGATACAATTACAGGTCGAACAATAGCTCCTTCAGACTAGGCCCTTGGTCCTTAGAAGCACTGCTATTTGAAATTCAGTATGTAGAAATGATAAAACCGCTCGAAGCTTCTATTGATTTCATAGCTGGTACAACATTTTACAAAAACTGCTAACGCATAGCAATTCTAAGTTCTAAGTTCTTGGGTGCAATTCTTCTAGTCTTTTCAAGATCTATTTACCCCTTATATATTACAATAATCTGGGAAAATTAAGCTATCATGAGGATCGAGAGATCCTCAGGATTGCTTTACTATTACAATATAAGCAACTCGATCATCTTCAAAACTGCCTTGCGCCATAAAGTCTTCAACCTCCAATAGCTTGCGCATCTCCAAGATTTCCTTTGCTATCTTGGGTTTGACAATATTTAACCAGTCCTATAATAAAACTAGACAATTCCAATCACATTTAGGATCTATGTAATCTAACTTCAACAATAACGCTAAAGAGTATATTATTCATTTTCTATTCTATTTTCTCCTAAATAATCGAAAAGTCAATCAAGATGACATCATGAAATGTGGGAAAAAGGGAGATATTTATACCTTTTTCATAACCTAACACCCAGTAAGGTGATAATCTCTAATGGCATGACAAAATTATTGAAAAAGGGGCATCAAGGCGTTATTGCACAACTATGCTCATTAGATGTTCAAACATCTAAGCCATCTATTCCTCAAGATCTCCAAGGGATCATTGATAAGAATTCCAAAGTATTTAAAGATATTCCCAAAGGTCTTCCACCCACTCGAAATCATGATCATGAAATTCACCTAATTCCTGGGAGTGTTTCTCCTAACATCAGGCCATATAGATACCTTTATGCCCAGAAAAGTGAAATTGAGCACATGGTTGAAGAAATGTTAGAGGCTGACATTATTAGACCTAGCCAAAGTTCTTATTCTGCAGCAGTGGTAATGGTATTCAAGAAAGATAGCTCATGGCGTATGTGTCCAGATTATAGAGAGCTCAACAAGATCACTATTAAAGATAAGTTTCCCATTCCCATCATTGATGAATTGTTAGATGAACTACATGGAGCAATCTATTTCACAAAATTGGATCTCCGTTTAGGGTATCATCAGATTAGAATGAAGGAAGAAGATATCCCAAAAACAACATTCCAAACTCATGAAGGCCATTATGGATCCTAAAGCCATCACTGACACAAGAATTTGTCAGCTGAGGAATAGATCCATTTCAGATTATCTCATTAAATGGAGGAAACTATCGGCTGAAGATTCCACTTGGGAAGATGAGTCTTTTATACAGAAGCATCCAGAGTTAATCAAGCGTTGCGGACAACACTTGTCTCAAGGGGAGGGGCATGTTAAGCCCTAATATTGACTCATTACCCCTTATTTGGGGCATATTACATTAGTAATGTTATTTTATTTATGTCAGCTTTATTCCATTAGTTGTAATTATACCTCCTAGTCTCCTATATATACCCAGGAGACATTTTCATTTGGAATCATCTTGTACTTGAACATTTATGTGGGGTAAAAGGAGATTGCCCCCTCGAAGAGGATTATTATCTGAAATTATCTCTTTTTCAAGGTGTTGAGTACTTATTATGAGGTTTTTCTATGCTATATTGATATTTGGTTCTTAACACTCCACAAGTGTTAAGGATGCATGGCGGTGGGCACAATCCCCAAGGTATGTCTCTCTAGCCAACATTATTTCTAGCCTAAATCAATGTAGTACACACTCAATGTGGTGACCCTAAGGTTAATCATCCTCTTCATATGCTTCTTTCTCCTCCTAGGAGGTTCAAATCTCCTAACCTAACCTAGGCTACCCCTACATACCTCGGCCTACATTAAACCTAACCTACATCCTAAGCCTAGAAATCCTAGACTCTTAGTGGCCTAACACAAGACATCTAGAACTAATCTCTATAGCTCCCTAAAGCTACTAACTTGGCACTCAATTTAGGACTGACATAACTATTACAAAGACAGTCCCACCATTTTAATGCTAGATATAGATTCACTTTGACACATTCCCCCATTCTTGGAAGTTTATGGGGCGATTAATATATCGTTTGATTTATTGCAATGTCTAGAACAACATACCATTGTAACTGTGTTTGGTTGTCTCCAAAATTACTCTGTATTTTTCATCTAGGGAATTAACTGACTAAAGCCAATAACTTGGATCATGTTCTAACTAGATTTAGATACTAAGTTCCATATAAGTATACCTTGCAATTGTTGTTGTCACCGTGTTTGTGTGGGTTTGTTCTTTTGGTCACTTGTTTATTAAATATTTCCTTGAGCTAATGATATAGTTGAACCTGTGACAAGCACACAATTGTAATTATGTTTCCTATAGTTAAGTGCAACTTATAATCATTTATCATAAATAAGGAAATGATATTTTTCTTAAATTTGGATTTGAGTCCTATTTGATGCCATAATTTATATTTATGTGTTGTGTGGTGATTAATTTTAGCAATGGGAAGAACTTCTTATCATTCAATTGAGTTCAGTAATGAGGTGTGTATTGTCTTTTTCTAGACTATGAATAAAATATTTAAAACAATCTAGTATCAAGGTTCCTATTCCGTTCCACATGCCCTGTGAGTGGAAGGAATGCCCTTTTTAATACTAGAACCCCTTGTCCATTTGATGAATGTGTTCTTTTTTTAACTAATTCTCTCCAAGGTGATATTGTTTGCTTATTATTTCACTGTCTATGTCTACCTTTGGTCTCATCACCTATGTTATCAAATTTTGTTGTAATTTCAGGGTAAGTATAAATACAATTATATTTTGAGGATGATTCATCTTTGCATCCATGGATTGGATATCTACAATTGAAATCTTTGAGTGTGAAAAGTATTCCACTTTGTTTTTTTGAGTGGTGGGTGTGTCATGTTCAACACTGGTGGTCCCTTCTACGTTATGTTAAAACAAAAGACCTAGTTTCCTTTTGTTTGTGTATATAATATATCCACCCTTTGTGTCAACACTTCATTTATGTCCTCTACTACCGACACTCTTGCAGTTCTCTCTCTATCTTCTTTTGGTATCCATACTAGAGAATCCTAACTCATTTTATCAACAAAAAGTTGGGATATAGGGGATAAATGTTACATGGACCTCTAAGGATGGATCATATTAAGCTAATCATTTCCTTTCTTCTCTCGATCAAAATAGTTGGTGTAAATGAGTGGTAGGAACAGACCTAGGTCACACCAAATACTAGATTGGATGGGCTATGCACTTTTATTCAACCTCCATCTAGCAAACCTACCTACCTAAGCTATTTTTGCATCCCCAACCTACCTAACGTTGACCTATTTTCATACTAGCTCACCCTAGGATATCTCCCATTCCATTCCTAGGGCATCATCTCCCTAACGCAAGGCCATTAACCCTATATCCTAAACATTTAGACACCCCATGGATACCTACAGAAACCATTACTGTTGACTGTCCCAAAGTCTTAATTTAAGACCCTATTCCACTTTGACACACCCCTAAAAACAAACTCACATACCTCATAGTCACTCTACCTAAACCGCCTCCCAAACTCTCCACCCAAAATCATAGTAAAACCTTCAATTATGACTGTGTGAACATAGTCATTTCTAGCCACATTTAATTTGTTTTTGAAGGGGATAATTCATGGGGAACATAACCTACAATCTGCATACATAAGAAACATTAAAAATCTTAACTTGTGTGCATTTGGAGGGGTTACATATCATTTGCATTTGCATATTTGGGACAAGTAGGACTGATACATATTGAATTGAAGTCAAATAGAAAGTCCCAACTTCTGATATGTAATGAAATGAGAAGGATACTATTGGATTATTGGATTGACACATATGAAACGTTTTGTGGCTTTGAAATATTGATGTCTTGAAATTAGTTTGATCAAAGTCATAGATACTTCAAAGAAAATTATTGTGCTCTATTAGGCAATTGTGTATATCATTAAAATTTAGTCATTGATTGATCTTAATAATTTGAATACTTGCATTATTCTTGAGATTGAAAGCATCATCCTCTAGGCATTGTATACAAGAACAAACACATGTGGCATTTGCACACTTAAGTGAATATCTTGTTGTCACATACATTTCCTTGAATCATTCATTGAATATATTTTAGATGAGTTTACATGAAAGAGTTATCATTGGATTATCTGAATACTTAGATAGACCTCAGGATATCCTATCCTAAGGTCATCTCATCATAATTGGATATATTGTACTTGAATCCATAACCCCTCTAAGACACTGGCCTTCTATTGATACTTGATTACATTTCCATATTGATTTCACGATCCAACTGTGTGCTTGTCTCTGGGACATTACATGAATAGATTTTTTACTATCTACTACTTGAGTATTGTCTTCAGGATATTTACTGATATTGATCATTTAATTCTAGGGCAATAGACTCATTGAACAACTGATAGTTATATTCTTGAGTCTTGATGCCCAATATTTTGATTATAAAATTTTGAAACTAGCATGGGTATTGGAAACACTATTGTTTTTTTTTTTTAAATGGCATAATTTCACTTTGAGCTTCTCAAAACTTGAATTGTTGTTTTGTTTGTGGCTGGAATATACAAACTGTTATTAATATGCTTTGGAGTACATTATTGGTATGCATGGTATGGAGTACAATCCCTGAAACGATAGGAGTTTTCATTTAGTACAAATCCTAGGTGTGTGCAACCCTTGTTTAAATATACCTCATTTGTGGAAGAGACTATTTTATTCTTCTACTTGATATTTCACTATTGCAACTGAATTAGATATAGGACTTGATCAAATTTAGTTCCATTCCAGTGGCTCTACAATAAAGATTAAAAAAATTCTTCAAAGATTTTTCCTCCCTAAGTGAACCAACACTAAAGAGGTGGATATTGTCGACATAAAGGATATGGATTAAGGACAAGCAATATTTTAATTAAAACAACAAAGGATGAGAAGGGTAGGCACCCTTAAATCTAGTTCTTGAATGGACAGTTAAATCCTGTGTAATTCAATATAAGCCTTAAATACAACCATCTTACTCTGCCATAAGAATTTTGGTTGACCAATCTTAATTACAATTGTCTTTTTTATGTCAATACAATACAGGACTTCTTTTGCTACCCCGACATCATGAGTTTTTCTTTCCTCTAGAAATTCAAAATTTTCCACCAATATAGCTCTAGATAAAATAATTTTAAGTCATCTATGTGAAATCTGAGATATTTTCACTCTTTGTTGTTTTCAAAAATAAAGAATCTATGTACACAGGTGAAAGACGGGCCCTCGGTAGGCAAAGTTTCCATTGGTGGGTTGTTTAACCTAGTGAACCATGAAGGAAAACATGTAACATACCGTGATTTTATGGAAAAGTGGACACCAATCTATTTTGGCTCTATTCACTACACTGATATTTGCCTGGATGAAATTTAGAAAATGGTTGTTGAAATTGGCAAAATAAATATCTTATTAACTCTTTCAATAATATAGGTTCAACATTGATTTATCATGAAATAAAATTATTTTCCTTGCATGAAAAAATGTTATGGGGATATTGGCAAGTAGTAATCATAGTTCAAAATTGTTTTTCAGCCTAATTGTATCTAAAAATTGTGAAATATTAAAATTGAATCTGGATAGATTATTTGTATAACTACCAAATGCACATATTTTAAGTTAATACATTTTATAGGATTTTTGTGTTTCTTATTAATATGCACATTGTACATAGCTATGCCTTCAATTGTTATTTCCATATTGATGAGATATGTATTAAAATTGGTCATATGTTGGATGTGACTATCAACCTCCTAGGGCCTGTATCAGGCTCGGGAAGGCTGACTATCTTCTTTACATGTTATTGTAGATTCCAAATTTCAGCTTCTTGTTCCCTGGATTTTTCTCTTAGGCATTGATTTTCCACATATAATAGGAATTCCTTCAATTTAATAGTGTCCAAATACTCTGTAAGGGAGGTCTGCTGCTGTGAAAGCTCCTCCACCCAATGATCTATATTCACCTTCCACAATTTGAGGCTCAATATTAAATCCCCTAGCATGGATTGAGACTCATCACAATGGTGCTTACATCTAGAAATGACAAGGTAAATTGGATCACCAATATTGACCATTAGGGGGTTGACTCTAATGCCATCTCTCAAGTACATAATGAAAGTGTTATCTCTCCAAGAAATCACTCCCTGACTGTAGAAGGGTGTAAGCTTGGTAACTTAAATAGATCAATAAACTGTGGAGGAAAAATGATCAAATCATATGACATTATAAACTCACATACATTTAGAAGGACATGGGTCACTTGAAAGACCAAGGCTTTCAACTATGTTGCTCAGAAGGTTTTAATCAATGTGTGAAAACATGGAGAAGACTTATTATTCTAGCAAGAAATACCTACACAAAGGCATATGTGAATGGCTAGTAATGATAGGTAAGATACTTCTTCATACCAACAGAAACATATATAATATTTGTATATCATAGATGGTCAGACATAATAAGTAAATACTTGTATCTTAATCTTATGAGTGCACTGATAGGATGACAACTATCTGGCACTAAGACAAACATAAGAAGCAATGTATATAAGTCTAATATACTAACGAAGAGATGGGATGACAGCCTCCTGTCATTGAGTATACATAAACTTGGAAAGAAAGGATATGAAAACTGAACAAACAAAGTGAAATAAGATCAATGTCAAGATATATTCATGGACATATCCAAAGGATAAAATGTACAAGTCTTCAAGAATAGAACCACAATCCTCAGACTGTTTCCCCCCCCTTCGGTGTCTTAGAATTCTTAGGCTTTTGTAGCCTTTACATCAAGGTTTCAAGATCCTAATTTAATGGATCTAAAATACCAAAAATAAACATAATAAAATTGATCTTTTAGCATGAATGATCCAATATTATCATCATAAGTTGAATTTGACAACCTGGAGAATTATTTGGCAGCTTGCTGGTGAAAATCACAGATTTTGAAATCTGTCTTTGATGGATGGGCGATTTATGTCAAGAATAAACATGCCATTTAGATTCATTCCCTTATCATATGCATCCAAAACTTGATGAAGAGGATGATCTAGCTTCTGATAATTATTATCTTTAATTTGAGATCATTCCCACAGATTCTGGAAATGGAAAAACGCGATCTGGGCAGAAAGAAGACCGATCTGGACTCTTCAGATATTTTGGCGGCTTACTAGTTGTGTATTTTTCCTTTTAGCCGCTGAAAGTCAGAGATTTTCGACGGCTTACTAGTCATGTATTTTTCGTTTTAGCCGCCGAAAGTCAGAGATTTTCGGCAGCTTACTAGTCGTGTATTTTTCCTTTTAGCCACCGAAAGTCAAATCTTTTCGGTGGCTCATTACACTGTAAATTTCACATTTAGCCGCTGAAAGCTAAAATTAACCTTTGACCTATTTTTAGAGGTGAAATCCTCATTTTATTGAATTTATGTGAATTTGAGCCTTTCTCAAAACCTCTAAAACTTTAAGATTTAAAAATAACTCTTCTACCTAATGATCCTCTTATCATGTGAATTGGGAAATATTAGCATGTGATTTTTTATCGCTAAAAAAAAGTATGCTTATGTAGCTTGCTAGTCTGGGCTTATTCCTGTGTGAATGGCATATTTTTTTTTTTTTTTAAACCCAACACATTTCTCTCTAGCGACGAACAGGTCCATCGCTTGTATAGCCATTTGGTCGCTTGAATAAGTTTTTCAGGGTTGTCTTGGTCGCTCTTGCGACTAATATTAGTTGTTAGACCGACTAACATTAGTCTCTAGATCGACTAATTATGGTCGCTAGAGTGACGAAGGTTATGTTTTCCTTAGAGATGCTAGCAAGGCTTGCGACTAAAGTGGGTCGCTAGACTGACTAATCTTGGTGGATGGAATGATGAATGGTAACTTTTCCCTATTGTGTATAGGCTTATTTTCCCAATCACTAGACCGGCAAAGATCCATGCGTGGTCGCTAGATTGACGAATCAATTTCGACGAAAAAAAGAAATCATCTTGGTCGCAACAACGACCCTATTCCGACGAAACTTCATCGCAAAAACGTTCAAATTTAGTAGTGTTAGAGTATAGACTATTTGTGCAACCAATTTTGAACCCCTAAATTCATCATTAAATTGCTTGATTTTTAATTCTATCTCAACCACTTTCTTCTCTAGTACCTCATTTTCCGATGTATATCATTATATTGTATCCTCAATCAGGTTTCTTATAGTTTGATGACATATCACACTATCAAATAATAGACATATATGCTAAATCCAAGCATATTTGGTGACTTGAAATTCTTCAACCTTAGATTCTTGCTTGTTAGAAGAAGTCGTCATAGTAAGATTTTGTTGTTGTTTGTTGAATCCAAACAAAGAATAGAATCCTTAAATATCCTAATGTTCATAAGAAACATCAAAGATTATATTTATATCTCATGTCCTTGTGACTTGAATATGTTAAAGGATGCAAGAGAATAATTAAAATTTATAAGTATGAGTGTATGCCAAGAAAGAACAAAAAAGATAATTGAGATGAAGGAAATAAAAATAGAGATAAGAGTGTGATAAATGAAATCATGAAGGTGTTGGACAACTGAGAGGGGGGGTGAATCAGTTGTCACCGTGCTTAAACAATTATGATTCTTTTAAATTCTTTACAAGGAACTCAATGATAATCACAATAATGTAGAGAAATAAGAAATGGCACATTCAACATCAGTCACATATATGAGATACACAGAGACAGATATTTCCCGAGGAAACCCATAAAGGGTAAAAACCTCTTCTTATTTATATGATAAGTATTATTTACATTCTTTACATTATCATGCATATGAGCACCAACTCATTGTGAGGCTACAACCTCTGTTTTTGCAAGATGCAACTTGCTGAGAGCACCAACTCATTGTGAGGCTACAACCTCTGTTTTTGCAAGATGCAACTTGCTGAGAGCACCAACTCTCTATTTTCTCTAGCACCCACTAGAAGGAAGCACCAACTCCCTGGTTTCTCTAGCACCAACTTGAAGGAAGCACCAACTCCCTGGTTTCTCTAGCACCAACTAGAAGGAAGCTACAACTCCCTGTGTTCAAGCACCCACTTGAACCTCTGAGGACACCCGTCCTCCCTAGCACCTCCCTACTGCCCTGATGAATGAATATGTGTTATTGAAACTTATTATAGTGATATAGTGTTCAACAACAACTTACCAGTCTCATCACTATTCTGCAAGGTTTCGCTGCTCTGTCTACCTCACTGTCTTCCTGCACACATCCATTTCACTTTCTGTTCTTCTGCCTATTGTGCTCTCTGCGCAATTCCCATTCCATTCACATTTTTTCTTCTATCCATTTCAGCTGCTGCACTCCACCTCCTTCTTCACACATGCATCATTCACAACAACAACAACACCATCTCTTCTTTTCTCCACATTCTTATACTCCCTGTGCATCTTGTGCATGCTCTCTATGCAATGGTTCTGCATCCTCTGCATGTCGAGTGCTCTGCCTTTTCATCATGGAAACTCTTCAGCTTCTCTATTTGTTAAGCCCATCTTTCCATCATCACTGGGTGTCATGATCAAATTCCTTCGCATCACCAGCAGTTGATATTCTTCATCTTTTGTTGCCATCGACCTCAACCTCTCTGTCGCAGTTGATGAATCCAACGCTCTTCCAGCTGTCAATAGCCTCCATGAATAGTCTTTTCTCCTACTGGAAGATTCCTTGTGACCCTTCAGTTCCTCTGGAAATCACACAGAAGTCTCTTCGAGTCCTCTGGAAGAAACCATCAGTGGTTTCTAGCAATTACACTGAGAAGTGCGACAGTAGCCCTTCGATCTTCTTCAGTTTCATCTGCACCATTGGATTAACTTCTCTAAATCTTGCGTTCATTTCGACATTCTGCTCTTCAGCATTTCGAGATCAGCGTGGTGGAGGATTTTAGTACTCTCCATTTCCCAAACCCTGAAACTCCGAAAAGGAGCTTGTCTTCACTAACTCCTTCCCCCATCATCCGCTGATGTGACCTCGGGCTGAGCCTAAACTTGTTTCGCATTTCAGAATTTTGACAATCCCATTGTTAGGTTTCTCGACTTTCCAAGTTGCAGTCCCCAAAACTCTGAAACATGATCTTAACTCTTCGACAATGTGACCAACGGCTGTGCCCACAGCCTTAGTCGAAACTGCATTTCGCAATTTCGCGTTTCGGAATTTTGGTACTTCGACACTCTTGGTGGTGAAGTGTTTTGACACTTCAACTCCTGATATCCGTAAATCTGAAATGGAGTTAGATCAATGGTCTGGTACTCCAACATTTTTCATTTCGGCGAATCGGCATTTCGGTATTCCTGTGGTGAAATACCTTGACATCTCCAACTCCCAGTATCCAAACCTCGGGTATGTAGTCTGTGACATTTTGCGACTTCGGGTTTCGCGATTTCGGGACTCCTGTGATGAAGAGTCTTCACTCTTGACCCCTCCTACTCCCGGTATCCAAAACTCCGGTATGGAGTCTTTATCATTTCACGACTTCGAGTTTCGCGACTTCGACACTCTTTATGATGAGAGTCTTTGTCATTTCCATCTCCCAGTATCCGAAATCTCGGTATCGAATACTTCGAAATGGAGTCGGATCAACGGTCCACAATCTCCTCGAACCAATAGCTCAGATCATTTCTCCGTTTCACATTTCGTGATTTCGGGACTCCTGTTGATGAGAGTCTCTGACATCTCCATCTACCGGTAACCGAAATCCAAGTATTCAATACTTCGAGTGGTGCGCCTGTTTCGGGTTTTCAGGATTTCACATTTCGGCACTTCGGGACTCCTGATGAAGAGAGTTTGTGACATCTCTATCTCCCGGTATCCGAAACTCTAGTAGCTGAAATTTCGAGCGATGCACCTGTTTCACGATTTTGCGGTTTCACATTTCGCGACTTGGGGACTCCTGTGTTGGAGAGTCTCGACTCTTGATTTCTCCATCTCCCGGTAACTGAAACTCTGAAATGGAGTCTTCGTTGAGCTACTTGTTTTGGAATTTTTAGGGTTTTGCATGTCACCTTGCTCGTTAAAGAGCATGCAGGTTCTCCTGGACCCAACGCCCGTCAGACCTCTAGCTCAGATCTGACGTTCTTCAGGAAATCTCAATGAGATCCATCACTGCATACTATGATCTTGTTAACTTGCTATGCATCGTCTTCCCAAAAGACTTATGGAGCTCGCTTGGCACATCCTTCCAGTACTCAATCCATCATCGCTATTGTACTTGCCATCAATGACAAGCATACACTCCCTGTAAAACATGCCAACAATCTCCCCCTTTGGCATTGATGGCAACAAAAGGCACCCAGACCTGTTCTTTTCTCCCCCTTTGACATCAATGTCAAAGAAAACACGCTCCCCCTGAGATGTTGCAGTATTTTTAGGAGGTGTCAGATATGCAATCTATACAAGACTCCCCCTAATAGGATGGAATCTCTTGGGTGTGAGGTGGGATGACACCCAACTTCTGTCGGAGATATTCAAAAGGGGTCTTAGCTAGGGGTTTAGTAAATATGTCTACTATTTGTTCTGTCGTTGGAATGTATTGAACCTGAACAACCTGATTGGTGACCTGCTCTCTCAGAAAATTGTATTTTATGGGTTTATGCTTGGTCTTGGAGTGGAATACTGGATTCTTAGACACACTAATGGCACTTGAGTGGTCACAATGAATTGGGATCGATGCAGCGTATTTTACTTCCAAGTCTGCAAGTGTCTGAATCATCCATAATCCCTTAGTGCAATAGGTAGAAGCAACAATATACTCTGCCTCTGTAGTTGATAAAGAAATGGAACCCTACCTTTTACTAAGCCATTCTACTAATGAGTCACCCAGGAAGAATGCTCCTCTACTGGTTCTTTTTCTCTCATCAACACATTTTTCCCAATCTGCATCTGAATAAGCAGTTAACTAAAAATTCTGATTTCTAGGATACCACAGAACATAAGTCATTGTTTCTTTCAAATACCTAAATATTCTTTTGATAGCTTGCAAATGACTCTGTTTAGGTGCAGACTGAAATATTTCTACCATTCCTACAACATGCTGTTTTAGGATTAATTCGTAAGTGCGGACACAAACCGATCTCCCTAGATCCACCTGGATCTAGAACAAAGCAAAAAAGAATAGGACGCTTTCCTTACGTTTTAAATATTGAATTTAGTAAGAGGAAAGAATCATGGACATACCTTATGATCGCTTCCTTTAATCTTTGTTGCTCCCGCTTCGCTCCAGTGCTCTTGTGCAGCCAAGATCAAAACAACACAAACCAACCAAAGTGATAGCGATAGCATAAACTCAATATAAACCTATGTATGTGATCAAGGAATCATACAATAAAACACAACAAACTTTATAGGAAAGAATCATATTACTGTATCATATTAAATGTGAAA
>ML779270.1:134509-159445 GCA_009831015.1 Picea engelmannii | reverse complement strand
TGATTCAGAATGGTGGCTAATCCTTCTGAGGCTTTGATACTTGACAGATTATGATTATACAAGGCTTGAAACTTCTCCATCTCTTTCCTAGTTTTCACTACTTCTTGTTCTAATGCTTCACATCTTGCCTTCTTTTATGATAGTTGTCGTTTCAGAATGTCTTCGATTTTCTTTGCCTCTTCTAATTCTACTTTTAGTAGGACAAGTTCATCATCAGGTTCTTTACTGTCTTTCTCGAACTGCATCAACAATTGTCTTTGCTTTCTTTTCTTGATTCTTTGTCTGTCAATCTCTTCCAATGCACTGATCAGTTCTCCTTCCATGTCAACCACAGCTTCTTCTTCATTAACATCACTCCCTATGTTGTTATTATCATAATCTTCTTTGGCCAAAAGTATGAAGTCATTTAGTTTATCTTCAATAAAGGAGTCATTGTCTTCATCATCTGAAGGATCATCATCATTGTTTACGCACGAACTTTTATTCTTAAAGTTATTCTCTTTAAAGAAATTTTTGTGTTTGTACTTCTCCTCATCATCACATGTCTTATCCTTTCCTTTCTGGGGACATTTATTTGCAAAATGACCTATCCTACCATAATTGAAACATTTGAAAGGAAATTTAGCTTTGTATTTGCCTGATCCCTTCTTCAGTCTCTTCACAAATTTTGCTTCAATTTCATCGGGCTCAGAATCCTCATTCTTGTCTGCTTTAAATGATGCTTCTATGGAGGTGGGTTTATCTTTAACTATTCTCATTTCATATGCAGTCAATGTTCCTTTAAATCAGTTGTCACCATGCTTAAACAATTATGCTTCTTTTAAATTCTTTACAAGGCACTCAATGATAATCAGTGGTTTCTAGCAGTTACATTGAGAAGTGCTATAGTAGCCCTCCGATCTTCTTCAGTTTCATCTGCACCGTTGGATTAACTTCTCTAAATCTTGCGTTCATTTTTGCATTGCGCTCTTTAGCATTTCGGGATCAACGTGGTGGAGAATTTTAGTACTCTCCATTTCCTGACCCCCAAAACTCCGAAAAGGAGCTTGTCTTCACTAACTCCTTCCCCCATCTTCTGCCGATGTGACCAACGATTGTGACCTCGGGCTGAGCCTAAACTTGTTTCGCATTTCGACATTTTAGCAATCCTATTGTTAGGTTTCTCGACTTTCCAAGTCGCGGTCCTTGAAACTCCAAAACAGGAGCTTAACTCTTCGACAATGTGACCAACGGCTGTGCCCACAGCCTTAGTCAAAACTGCATTTCGCAATTTCACGTTTCGACATTTCGACACTCTTGGTGGTGAAGTGTTTCGACACTTCAACTCCCGGTATCCAGAACTCCGAAATGGAGTTAGATCAATGGTCTGGTACTCCAGCGTTTTTCATTTCGGCGAATCGACATTTCGGTATTCCTGTGGTGAAAGACCTTGACATCTCCAACTCCCAATATTCGAACCTTGAGTATGTAGTCTGTGACATTTCGCAACTTCGGGTTTCGTGATTTCAGGACTCCTGTGATGAAGAGTCTTCACTCTTGAATCCTCCTACTCCCGGTATCTGAAACTCTGGTATGGAGTCTATCATTTCATGACTTCAGGTTTCGCGACTTCAGGACTCTTTATGATGAGAGTCTTTGTCATTTCCATCTTCCGGTATCCAATACTTCGAAATGGAGTCGGATCAATAGTCCATGATCTCCTCAAACCAATGGCTCAGATCATTTCACCATTTTACATTTCGCGATTTCGGGACTCCTATTGATGAGAGTCTCTGACAACTCCATCTCCCGGTAACCGAAATCCCAGTATTCAATACTTTGAGTGGTGCACCTGTTTCGGGTTTTCGGGATTTCACATTTCGGCACTTCAGGACTCCTGATGACGAGAGTTTGTGACATCTCTATCTCCCGGTATCCGAAACTCCGGTAGTCGAAACTTCGAGCGATGCGCCTGTTTCGCGATTTCTGAGTTTCACATTTCGTGACTTCAAGACTCCTGTGTTGGAGAGTCTCGACTCTTGACTTCTCCATCTCTCAGTAACCGAAACTCCAAAATGGAGTCTTCGTTGAGGTGCTTGTTTTGGATTTTTTGGGGTTTCGCATGTCACCTTGCTCATTAAAGAGTGTGCAGGTTCTCCTGGATCCAACACCAATCGGACCTTCTTGGCATAATTCCCAAAATCTGCCTCTGATTTGTACAGTCCGTACAGCCTCGGGATGCGTGCAAACTAAGAACCACCTCAATTTGCGTGAAAACTCACTTTGGTCACTGTGCAGGACCACCTCGATCTATGTGCCTGTCTCTGTCTGCATCCAAACTCCCACCTTGGGATCCATGCCATTGCTCATTTAAATAATGAGAAAAACCATGGTTTAGGGAGGCGCGAGCTATGGGCCACGCGCCCTCCAAAATCCCCAAAATCTCAGTAACTCTTAATATTATTTTTCCACTTCTTTCCACGTCTCATGGCGGTGGTGCGTTGGTATCTATGGTGGTTAGGGGGGCGAAAGTCCCGGGGTCAAACCCGCGGGCTTCTCCTCCACGCATATGATATGGCATATCATTTTTAGCATATGATTTTAACATATCATATTTGGGCGCATTATATGGTTGGCACGTTATATGGTTGTGGACTTTGGATATATATGTTTTGTGTTTAACATATGGTATAAACAATATAATATGGCACGTTTATATTTGGTTGGTTTAATATATGGTATAAACGTTATGTTTTGGAGCATTATATGGTTGGCATTTATCACATATGGTTTGGTTTAATATAACATTTAAATACCAAGGGGGGACCTCGGTGTTGGCAAGGTCAAGGGATAAGCCCTTGACCACCCCCTTTTACCCAGCCATGGGGTCATGGTGGCCTTTTCACAAGGTCTTGGGTTCAATTCCCATAGCCCCAAATTACACCATTTCTAACCATTTTTCACCATCTTTGACGAAACTTCCACTACTGATATCTTTGTCATCTAGAGGCCATTTTTCCTAAAATGAACGTCACTGGAAAGATGTTGATGAGCTCTTCCACTTTGTAAGATTTACTTTTCATTTTGAATACTTTAAATCTATCTAATTTTGATATGATCCACCTGGATCAAGTCTCCATTTCCTGAGCCCTGAAACTCCAAAAAGGAGCTTGTCTTCACTAACTCCTTCCCCCATATTCCGTCGATGTGACCAACGGCTGTGACCTCAGGCTGAGCCTAAAATTATTTCACATTTCAAAATTTTGGCAATCCTGTTGTTAGGTTTCTCGACTTTCCAAGTCACGGTCCCCGAAACTCCGAAACAGGAGCTTAACTCTTGGACAATGTGACCAACGGTTGTGCCCACAGCCTTAGTCGAAACTGCATTTCGCAATTTTGTGTTTCGGAATTTTGGCACTTCGGCACTCTTGGTGGTGAAGTGTTTCGACACTTCAACTCTCGGTATCTGAAACTTTGAAATGGAGTCAGATCAACGGTCCAATACTCCAATGTTTTTCATTTCAGCGAATCGGCATTTCGATATTCCTGTGGTGAAAGACCTTGACATCTCCAACTCCAGGTATCCAAACCTCGGGTATGTAGTCTGTGACATTTTGCGACTTCAAGTTTCACGATTTTTGGACTCCTGTGATGAAGAGTCTCCACTCTTGACTCCTCCTACTCCCGGTATTTGAAACTCCGGTATGGATTCTTTATCATTTCACGACTTCGGGTTTCGCAACTTCAGGACTCTTTATGATGAGAGTCTTTGTCATTTCCATCTCCCGGTAGCCGAAATCCCAGTTTCCAATACTTCAAAATGGATTCGGATCAACGGTCCACGATCTCCTCGAACCAACAACTCAGATCATTTCTCCATTTCGCATTTCGCGATTTTGGGACTCCTATTGATGAGTGTCTCTGACATCTCCATCTCCCGGTAACCGAAATCCAAGTATTCAATACTTCGAGTGGAGCACCTGTTTCGGGTTTACAAGATTTCACATTTCGGCACTTCGGGACTCCTGATGACGAGAGTCCGTGACATCTCTATCTCCCGGTATTCGAAACTCCGGTAGTCGAAACTTCGAGCGATGCGCCTGTTTCGCGAATTCGAGGTTTCACAATTTGCGACTTCGGGACTGCTGTGTTGGAGAGTATCGACTCTTGACTTCTCCATCTCCCGGTAACTGAAACTCCGAAATGGAGTCTTCGTTGAGGTGCCTGTTTTGGATTTTTCAGGGTTTCGCATGTCACCTTGCTCATTAAAGAGTGTGCAGGTGCTCCTGGATCCAACGCTGGTCGGACCTCTAGCTCAGATCTGACTTTCATCAAGAAATATCAATGAAATCCATCGTTGCATACTCTGATCTTGTTGAGCTCGCTCTGCATCGTCTTCCCAAAAGATTTATGGAGACCGCTTGGCACATCCTTCCTGTACTCAAGCCATCATCGTTTTTATACTTTCCATCAATGACAAGCATACACTGCCTATAAAACATGCCAACAATCTCCCCCTTTGGCATTGATGGCAACAAAAGGCACCCGGACCTATTCTTTTCTTCCACTTTGACATCAATGTCAAAGGAAACACGCTCCCCCTGAGCTGTTGCAGTATTTTTAGGAGGTTTCAGATATGCAATCAATACAAGACTCCCCCTAACAGGATCGACTCTCTTAGGTGTGAGGCGGGATGACACCCAACTTCTATAAGAAATATTCAAAAGGGGTCTTAGCTAGGGGTTTAGTAAAGATGTATGTTATTTGTTCTGTCATTGGAATGTACTGAACCTGAACAACCTGATTGGTGACCTACTCTCTCAAAAAATGGTATTTTATGGGTATATGCTTGGTCTTAGAGTGGAATAATGGATTGTTAGAAACACTTATGGCACTTGAGTTGTCACAATGAATTGGGATCGGTGCAACGTATTTTACTTCCAAGTCTACAAGTGTTTGAATCATCCATAATACATGAGTGCAACAGGTAGTAGCAGCAATATACTCTACCTCTGTAGTTGATAAAGAAATGGAACCCTGCTTTTTACTAAGCCATGCTACTAATGAGTCACCTGGGAAGAATGATCCTCCACTAGTGTTTTTTCTCGCATCAACACAGTTTGCCCAATTTGCATCTGAATAAGCAGTTAACTGAAAATTCTGATTTCTAGGATACCACAGACCATAAGTCATTATTTCTTTCAAATACCTGAATATTCTTTTGATAGCTTGCAAATGAATCTGTTTAGGTGTAGACTGAAATCTTCCTACCATTCCTACAACATGCATTATGTCTGGGCAAGATGTTGTGATGTACAACAGGTTTCCTATCATTGATCTATATGAACTTTGATCAACATCAGGTGAGTCATCATCCTTTCTTAATTTGCATCCAGTAACCATAGGTGTACCCACAGGTTTGGAGTCTTCCATTTGAAATCTTTTCATCATTTCTCTTAGATATGTTTTTTGAGCAATGAACATCCCTTCAGACCTTTGAGTAATTCACAGACCAAGAAAAAATGATAGTTCTCCTATCATGGACATTTAAAACTCAGATTCCATGGTAGAAGAAAACCATTGTACCAATGGATCCTTATTACATACGAAGATGATGTCATCTACATAGACCAATACGATGAGAAAATTATTATCCTTTGTTTTAATATACATATTGTTGTCAGTTGTTCCTCTCTTGAACCCTTTGTCTTTGAGATACGTATCTATTCTGTGATACCAGGCTCGAGGGGCTTGTTTTAACCCATATAAATCTTTCTTCATCTTGCATACTAAGTCAGGGTTATCAGACAGTTTGAAACCCTCTGGTTGTTCCATATAGACTTCTTCACTTAAATCTCCATTTAGAAAAGTTGACTTGACATCCATTTGATAGACTTTAAACCTTTTATGACAAGCATAGGAAAGAAACATTATGATAGCTTCTAATCTTGCTATGGGCACAAATGTTTCATCAAAATCTAGTCCTTCTATCTGAGCATATCCTTTACAAACTAATCTTGATTTTTTCCTGACAACTTGTCCTTGCTCATTCAACTTATTATTAAAGATCCATTTGGAGCCAATGACGTTTTTACCTTCAGGTCTATGAACCATCTCCCACGTATTGTTTTTCTCAATTTGATCAAGTTCAACATTCATTTCTTTAACCCAATGGTCATCTTTGTTGGCTTCATTGAAATTCTTGGGTTCCAGCATGGATATGAAAGCTATATGATATTGTTCGGTGGTTTTGATTAGCTTTCTCCTGGATTGTACACCTTTTCCTTTTTCTCCAATTATCTGACTTGCAGGATGATTCTTTTGAATGATTCCGGAGGAGGAATTTGAAGTTGACTGCTGATTTGAGTCTGTCTGAGTGTCTGAGTCTTCATCTAATTTAGAGTCTTTGTTTTCTGATTCTTGGACCTGTTCATCTTCAGCTTTAGTTGTGTCTTCTGTAGAAGACTCATTACTGTACATCTCTCTTGCTGGGATTCTTTCATCAACTTTTACATCAATACAGTCAACCATTTTATGCAGCCTCTTATTATATCATCTATATCCTTTACTGTTTGTAGCATACCCCAAGAAGATACCTTCATCATCCCTGTCATCATATTTTCCAAGGTTCTCATCATTATTCTTTATGTAGCATTTACTCCCAAAGACTTTGAAGTGTTTAATTGAAGCATGTCTCCCAAACCACAATTCATAAGGTGTCTTATCACTTTGTGGTCTGAGGTGGGCTTTGTTAAGAACATGGACTGCAGTGTGTATTTCTTCTACCCAGTAGGTTTGACCAATGTTCTTCTCATTCATCATTGACCTGGCCATTTCCTGCATTGTTCTGTTTTGCCTCTCAACTACTTCATTTTGTTGTGGAGTTATTGGGATTGTGTATTCTTTCTTGATCCCATGCTTATCACATAATTCCTTGAAGTCACTTGACATAAACTCTCCTCCTCGGTTTGATCTTATTGCCTTTAACTTATTGCCTGTTTGAGTCTCAGTTAAAGCCTTAAATATTTTAAACTTCTCAAATGCTTCAGCTTTTTCTTTGAGAAAGGAAACCCGAGTAAGTCTGGAGTAATCATCAATAATCAGCATGAAGTAGTTTTCTTTCCCTGTGCCTTCCTGTCTTGATGTCCCACATAAATCAATATGAACTAGTTGGAGTGGTTTCTTTGTTGAAGTAAAGATCTTGGACTTAAACTGTGTCTTGTTTATCTTTCCTACTTGGCAGGGTTTACACATTGAATCTTGGGGCTTTGATATTCTTGGAAGATCTTTTACTGCCTCGATATTTCTGAGTTTGATTAAGTGGTCAAATTTTATATGTCCAAGTCTCCTATGCCATAACCAACTTTCATCATGTTTTCTTAGATGACATTCTTCTCTATTTTCTTTCATCACATATACATTATTTTCTATCCTTATGCCTTCGGCCACCACTTGTCCTGAGTTTACAGACTATATCTTGCAGTCCTTGGTTGTGAACAACACTTCTCATCCTCTGTCACACATTTGACTTACACAAAAAAAATTATGTTTCAACCCATCCACAAGTAGAACATGTTGGGCTTTTCCTTTTCCATTACTTAAACTCACCATCCCTTTACCCTTTATTTTACCTGGAGCATCATTTCCAAAGGTTATGTTTCCTCATTTTTTTTCACTTAGAGATAGAAATTTACCTTTGTCTCCGGTCATATGTTTGGAGAATCCACTGTCTATGTACCAAGGGTTCATTTTTCTTTGAGCTGACAACACTAATCCACACTTGTCACTTTCTTTCTTCTTCCAAAACTTGACATTTTCAGCAGGGGAATTCAAATCTGGTTCATAGTTCTTTAATCGACAGTCAACAGATTTATGTCCATAGTTATGAAAGATGTAGCATTCAATCTCATTGTTCAACAGGTCAAACTTATTGTTGCAGCATTGTCTACTCATTGACTGTTGATTATTTCTTGACCTCTTTAGTTTCATGTTCCTGGACTTAATTTGGCAATTGGCAATCTGTGAAGGTTTGTTACTTGGCTGCATCATTCTTTGTTGTGGCAAGTATTTATTCCTTTGAAATCTTAATTTCTCATGTCTAACTCTTAAGGAACAATTTACATCTTTGTGACAAAAGTTAGAACAGTAGAAACAATAGCCATAGAAAAATTCTTTGTACCTTGAAAATGGTTGTCTTCTTTGAGCAAATCGATTTCTTCCATGCTGATGACGTCTTTCAGCAGGGAGCACATTATTTCTTTGTTCTACAGATTCAGCCCTGGCACCTTTTTCCTTACTCGTCCTGGGTGGCTGATTGTCTTCCTTTGTTTATGTTGGTTTGTGGTTGTCATTGGTTGTACATTTGACAAACTTGATGGGTTCTTCATTTCTTGGCTTCCCACTACTTGATCCCTCTTCATAACCCAAACCAATTTTCAACTTTGGATTCCTTTGCTAATTCAGAATGGTGGCTAATCCTTTTGAGGCTTTGATACTTGACAGATTCTGATTATACAAGGCTTGAAACTTCTCCATCTCTTTCCTAGTTTTCACTACTTCTTGTTCTAATGCTTCACATCTTGCCTTCTTTTCTGATAGTTGTCGTTTCAGAATGTCTTCGATTTTCTTTGCCTCTTCTAATTCTACGTTTAGTAGGACAAGGTCATCATCAGGTTCTTTACTGTCTTTCTTGAACTGCATCAGCAATTGTCTTTGCTTTCTTTTCTTGATTCTTAGTATGTCAATCTCTTCCAGTGTGCTGATCAGTTCTCCTTCCATGTCAACCACAACTTCTTCTTCATTAACGTCACTCCCTGTGTTGTTATTATCATAATCTTCTTTGGCCATAAGTATGAATTCATTTAGTTTATCTTCAATAAAGGAGTCATTGTCTTCATCATCTGAAGGATCATCATCATTGTTTACGCACAGACTTTTATTCTTAAAGTTATTCTCTTTAAAGAAATTTTTGTGTTTGTACATCTCCTCATCATCACATGTCTGATCCTTTCCTTTATGGGGACATTTATTTGCAAAATGACCTATCCTACCACAGTTGAAACATTTGAAAGGCAATTTAGCTTTGTATTTACCTGATCCCTTCTTCAGTCTCTTCACAATTTTTTCTTCAATTTCATTGGGCTCAGAATCGTCATTCTTGTCTGCTTTAAATGATTCTTCTCTGGAGGTGGGTTTATCTTTAACTATTCTCATTTCATATGCAGTCAATGTTCCTAGAAGTTGATCAAACTCCAAGGTTTTTAGATCATTAAGTTCTTCTATAGCAGAGACCTTCGGGTTAAACCTATCTGGGAGCGATCTCAAGATTTTCTGAACTAAAGAAGGTTCCTCAATTGTTTCACCAAGTGCCTTCATTGCATTTACCATTTCTTCTACTCTCGGAAAGTATTTTCCAACAATTTCATCTTCCTTCATCTTCAGATGTCCAAACTGTATTCTGTAGGTTTGAAGCTTGGCATCCTTTACCTTTTCATTACCTTCATAACTGCTAATGAGATTGTCCCACATTTCTTTGGTAGTTCCTAGGTGCATAAATTTTACGAATTATGCTTCTGCAAGCCCACTCAAGATAGCATTCATAGCCTTAGCGTTGAAGCTAAATTCTAGCTTGTCATCCTTATTAGCTAGTACAATTGGCTTTACATAACCAGTGTCTACCACATCCCAGACATATGCACCTAAAGCCATTATGTAGGTTCTCATTCTAACTTTCCAGAAGGCAAAGTTTGTTCCATTGAACAAAGGGGCCTTATTGGTTGAATTTCCTTCATGGCTTGACATGTTTAAGCTCTAGGATCTGCCCTTAGATAAAAGGGGTTGGCTCTGATACCAATTGTTGGAAAAGTGAGAGGGGGGGTGAATCAATTGTCACCATGCTTAAACAATTATGCTTCTTTTAAATTCTTTACAAGGCATTCAATGATAATCAGTGGTTTCTAGCAGTTACATTGAGAAGTGCTACAGTAGCCCTCCGATCTTCTTCAGTTTCATCTGCACCGTTGGATTAACTTCTCTAAATCTTACATTCATTTTGGAATTTCTCTCTTTGGCATTTCGGGATCAGCGAGGTGGAGGATTTTAGTACTCTCCATTTCTCGACCCTCGAAACTCCGAAAAGGAGCTTGTCTTCACTAACTCCTTCCCCCATCTTCCGCCGATGTGACCAACGGTTGTGACCTCGGGTTGAGCCTAAACTTGTTTCGCATTTTGGCATTTCAGCAATCCTATTGTTAGGTTTCTCGACTTTCCAAGTCGCGGTCTTAGAAAATCCAAAACAGGAGCTTAACTCTTCGACAATGTGACCAACGACTGTGCCCACAACCTTAGTCGAAACTGCATTTCACAATTTCGCGTTTCGGCATTTCAGCACTCTTGGTGGTGAAGTGTTTCGACACTTCAACTCCCGGTATTCGGAACTCCGAAATGGAGTTAGATCAATGGTCTGGTACTCTAGCGTTTTTCATTTCGACGAATCGACATTTCGGTATTCCTGTGGTGAAATACCTTGACATCTCCAACTCCCAGTATTCGAACCTCGGGTATGTAGTCTGTGACATTTCGCGACTTCGGGTTTCGTGATTTCAGGACTCCTGTGATGAAGAGTCTTCACTCTTGACTCCTCCTACTCTCGGTATCCGAAACTCCGGTATGGAGTCTTTATCATTTCATGACTTCGGGTTTCGTGACTTCAGGACTCTTTATGATGAGAGTCTTTGTCATTTCCATCTCCTGGTATCCAATACTTCTAAATGGAGTCGGATCAACAATCCACAATCTCCTCGAACCAATGGCTCAGATCATTTCACCATTTCACATTTCGCGATTTCGGGACTCCTATTGATGAGAGTCTCTGACATCTCCATCTCTCGGTAACCGAAATCCCGGTATTCAGTACTTCGAGTGGTGCACCTGTTTCGGGTTTTCGGGATTTCACATTTCGGCACTTCAGGACTCCTGATAACGAGATTCTGTGACATCTCTATCTCCCAGTATCCGAATTTCCAGTAGCCGAAACTTCGAGCGATGCGCCTGTTTCACGATTTCGGGGTTTCACATTTCGTGACTTCAAGACTCTTGTGTTGGAGAGTCTCGACTCTTGACTTCTCCATCTCTCGGTAACCAAAACTCCGAAATGGAGTCTTCGTTGAGGTGCCTGTTTTGGATTTTTTGGGGTTTCACATGTCACCTTGCTCGTTAAAGAGTGTGCAGGTTCTCCTAGATCCAACACTGGTCGGACCTCTGGCTCAGATCTGACGTTCATCGGGAAATATCAATGAGATCCATCGCTGCATACTCTGATCTTGTTGAGCTTTCTCTCCATCATCTTCCCAAAAGGCTTCTAGAGCCTGCCTGGCACATCCTTCCTGTACTTAAGCCATCATTGTTGTTGTACTTTCCATCAATGACAAGCATACATTGTCTGTAAAACATGCCAATAGAAGGAAAGGGTGTGTTAATGATAGAAAGGTATAATGGGCATTTGGGTGTGGATGAAGAAATTTTATGAAAAATAGAGATGAAAAGCACACATGGTGGTGACATCAACATGAGAAAAAAGAGAAGAGAAAATGGTGGGTGTGAAGACTGTGTATGACAACACACCAATGTTGAGGGAAGTTGAAAGGCAAAAATTATGAAATTTGTAACTTTATCATGAATTAATTATCCAAGCTGCAATCATAATCATAGGGCCAATTTAGATTTGGTGTGGAAAAATATTTCACGTGCATGGAATAGAGTATCCCTCATGTGTTCCTCTACTACTCATAAGTGTCCATGGCCTTAATGGAGTCACCACAACATCAAAAACCTTTCTCCACTTTCATCCAGAAGTCCATAACCTCGGTGGTGATTGTTTGCATCACCCTATGTAGTTTAACTTATTTTCATTTCCTTATATTTGAAATATGTTGTTTAGCAGTTGATGAGAATAAGATGCCCTTTACAAGATAAAGGGGGTCGATCACCTTCTATCGATATTTGTTTAATATTTTCCATGCCTCAGTATTCAAAGTACCTCACTTACATTTTCAGGACCAAACTTCTAATTGTCACCTTTCACATGATTTGTTCATTTAGTGTATGTGAATGGATTCCTTTAGGAAGTTGACTTGTTAATCAAGATAAGGTGCAAGAAAAATCAAAGGCTTAGTTACTATGGAAACCTTCAAGACCAATGACTAACTATGTCTATCATTTGACATCAATGATCAACAATAAATCCCATCTCACCTTAAGCTCATGACCAATAGAAAGATATCTTGAAACTTATCAAGGAAAATATGTTAGATTCTAGAAAAGAAAATTAAAGTACAAAATCAACAAGTGAAATGGGAGAGAAAGATTCATTGAAAATTATAATCAAGCATATAAAACAATTACTCTATGAAATCAAGAAAATGACTAAAGCAATAAAGTGGAAAACAAACACTAATATATGAAAACAAAATGAAATTTCAGTTTTATTTATTGGTCTACTTCCTACCCTAATTGTATTGACACACTAAAGAATTGCAATGACACACTAAAGAATCAAGTGAAATCATAGTGCCAATGTAACCATCAAATGATATGAATAGCTTAAGAATAGTCGGGTAATATGTAGGTAAGTGAGACAAATATACCACAAAATGCAAGATTGGGGAGATTGAATCTTTGTAATATTAATTCAAGGACAAAAATATGAGGTGTTTATAATTCTATGAAGGTATTCAAACAAATATAGATTCCATCCAACATACAATTATGTCATAAATGTCACTATCATAACCTTCAAAAGAAAGAATGGAGTTTAAAGATTATTTTGTTACCTGGTCATCGTGTATGCTTGATTATTCTAAAGCATTGATTACTATGACTACCTCTTTGTCTTAGTCAATCTTACTTTTATCAAAAATCTCCAGTTGTTCTTTTCCTACGATACAACCCACATTGAAAGGTATGGATTTGAATTCCTATTAGATTAAAATCATCGAATGGAGATTCACAAAATAGTTAAGGAGCAAGAGGGAAGTGTCTATAATATTTTCTTCTTCTTGGTCAAGGTGAGATTCATTATTATATTTTGAAGTGTTAAAGGTCATAAGTTTTGTGGAACGTGAAAATTTATTAAACATTTATTTTCATCCAACATGTCTTGGAATTACACACCACATTCCTAATATTCTAATCCAATTAGGAATAAAAAACATAAATGCATTTAGTTATTGTGGTGCACAAATTAAGATCTAGATTTTTAACCATCCTAATATATAAGCTAGTATTCACGGTGACTTTAACATATGGACTTTCAACATGTTTTACAATAGTCTTCTTAGGCCTTGTAGAGGTTTTTCTTGTTCTTTTTATCTACTAGACTTTTAAACAAAGCCATTTTGCAAACTAGTGCTTTCCATGTCGTTTATTTCTTCTAGTAAAACCAGAAGGTTGTAACATATATCCTTAACTAGATCCTCTATTTTATCCATCGCATACTCTAATGAATTGGTTTCACATTGAATATTGTCATAAAGATTCGGAGATAGATGCAAGATATTAGATACATTTGCAAGTCCTTTTGTATCAATCAAGCTTCTTTATAGGTAACACTAAATCTTTTTTATTTTTAATGAAGAGGACTATTTCAACAAGAGGGAATTTAAATACTATTCACAAGTTACCTTGGTGAGGCCTATTTTTTCTTAAAGATAATAATATGTGTTTATCAAAACCAAGTATTTAAATCTTGAATAGGGTCGTCATCTTCTTTTTGCATATTGCCTAATTCTTGGTACAATTTTTCTATTTGATAATTGCCATAAGCATCCTAAAAAAATTCCTTAACATTGTTTCAACTGTGGATTGAATGAATAGGTAAGAAATAATACCAATCTTCGACTTTAAATAACCTACATATATATTCTTCAACAATGTTCAACATTTAAACCCTACTTTCAAAAAATCGAATATAATTTAATGTAGTGGCGTCACCTTCACCATTGAAATTTGGTAATAAAATACAAATCCTTGTGTCTTGTAAAATTGCATTATTATTGTCATAATATTTTTAGTTGGCTTGGCCCATTATTTGTAAGTGTACCCTTTGTCTCCTATATATATCAAGGAGACCTAGTTTTAGGGATGATCTCATCTTGTGCATTTGATATATTCTAAAATAAGGTTGTCCCATTGAAGAGGCTCCTTATTCATTAACTTTATATCATTACTAGAGCATGGAATTACTTTTTACTTCTATTTTTATGTTATTTGGGGTATTTGGGCCATAACATTTGGTTTCAGAGTAGACAATCCTGGGCTTGAGCTCCTTTAAACAAGCTATCTTACCATTTTCACTATAAAAAAATTGGGTTATTTTCAGAAAGTGAAATTTTTAGGGTAGATACATGACATAGTGAAGTAAATTGGGTAAAAAATTTAGAATCTAATTTACTATATTTTTGGAGTTATAGACTGTTTAATTTAGGGGTTTGTCTAGTCCCCAAACTAAGCTTAAATAGGTGATTTTGGTAAAATGGTCATATATAAATATTGTAAGATCAAAATAAAGTTCCACTACTTGAATTAGAAAGAAAACAAACCAAAATGTTTTAGATCCAAATTTCAAACCTGGAAGTGAAGTATTGGCGACATGTTAGCTCATACAATTTCACTCCTAAAATAGGGAAAAACCAACAAGGTTTGGTAATTCAACCAAAACAATGTCTTGTAATATAAAAATTACATGGGTTTAGTGAAATATTGAAGAGTAAATATCATATTATATTCTGAAGAAAAAAATTAGCAACAAAACACTATAAATAAAGAATTTATAATAGGTTATTTTTTGCTAGCGGAATAGTCTCCAAAATCCTACACCCGTCATGTCTAGATGTAATAGACAAAATGTAAGTCCTAGAAAAGATTTTAAGGTTTCATCCTTGATAGAATAATATAATCAAGATCTGGAATTTAAGATGTCCATGTTTGAAGATATAATCAAGAGCCAATAATATATAGTGGCAAGAAAAGTTGACAACCTATATATCATAGGTAAAGTTGAATTCCAAGATTTTAAAGATGATGTCAAAGAGATGGGAAATTTACATTATCTCAAAGACATGTAGGAGAACATTTTGAAGGAGACAAGATGCCTCCATACACTAAATTCACCTCCTAAAAAATATAATACGGAGAACAAGATAGTTGATTCTTAGTCATATATTTTAACACAATTGGAGAACACGAGGTTTGAATCCCACACACTTGATCAATCATCACTCCAAGAGCCATGTCATCATGGGTTCAAATTAGGACCAAGGAGTTATTTCGTTCTCGAGATCTATATGAAAAATTTTCATGGTAATGATCCCATAACATGGATATTCCATATGGACAAATTATTTTATCTATACCAAGTGCCAACTTTACAAAAGGTAACTATTGTATCCTTGTATGTAGAACCTGATAAATTTATGTGGTACCAACAAATTTGTGATAGAAAAAATGACTCCATTGTCTCATGGTTCGTTTTTATGGATGAATTGATAGCACATCATAGGGATATTATGAGCAACATTTTCTTTAGCTAATTGATAAAGCTCAAGAAAAGAGGTCTAGTTACAAAGCACATTTGACAATTTCAAAAAGTTGAGTCTTAGAGTGAAGGACATTCTGGAGGATAATTTGTTGGAACTCTTTATAAGAATTTTAAAGGAGAGTGTTCATTATTAGGTATGTTACTTGGAGTCTATCCTTGGAGAAGGCTTTCAATGTGGCAAGGAAATTTGAAATTAAAAAATAGAAGGATTTCCATTAACTCCTATGAGGGCACAATGTTCCCACTCCTAACCTCACTCAACCTACAAGGTTGAAACCCAAAAAACTAGATGAAAGAAGAGAAGAGGGACTATGTTTCAATTGTGACAGCAAGTACAATAAGGGGCATAAGTGTGGTGAGAATAAATCATTCTACATTGATTATGAAGAGAAAGAAGAAAAAGAACTAGAACCTTCTAAAGATCTATAACTAGAAGAGATTGCCCCAATCATATCTTGTCATGCTTTGGTTGGCATAAGCAATCAAACTTTGAATATACAATTATATCAAAATAAGTAACGGTGTTGATTGATTCTGATAGTACCCATAACTTCATTAACTGCAAATTATCCAAACCTCTCAATTGCTTTATATATCCAACACCAAAGTTTCAACTAATGATTTTAGATAGAGGTACCATGAATTGTTCAGGGAAGTGCCATAGTATTAAGCTCACTATATGTGATTATATCTTGGATAGTCCAATGATTTCAATCCAAATTGGTGGTGCTTATATGATCTTAGGGGTCCAATGGTTACAATTTTTGGGAGTAGTGACCTTTAATATTCATAATTTTTTCATGTGATTTTCTTCAAAAGGAAAGGAAAGTGAACTCAGAGGTATGAAATGGAAACAGTCTAAAGTGATAATATCTAACAACATGACAAAATTGTTAAAAAAGGGATGCCATGGTGTAATTTCACAATTGTGCTCACTAAATGTTAAAACATCTAAACCATATATTCCCTTGGATCTCGAAAGAGTTATTGACAATCATTCCAAAGTATTTGTTAAGATACAAAAATTCCATCCTCCTATTCAAGAGAATGATCATGCTATTGAACTGATTATAGGGAGCCTTCATCCTTACATCTAAACCTTAAAATTCCCCTATGCCTAGAAGATTGATGTTGTGTGTACGATTCAAGAAATGATAGAGGCTAGAATCATTCAACCTTAGGGCCAAAGTTCCTTATCATCGCCATAGGTGATGGTTTACAAAAAACATTGTTCTTGGTGTACGTGTCCTTATTATAGGGAGCTCAATAAGATAACTATTGAAGATAAGTTTTCTTATTCTTGTGATTGATCAATTATTAGATGAATTGCATGGAGAAAATTTCTTTACTAAGTTGGATATTCATTCAATATATCATCAAATTATAATGAGGGATGAAGACATCCCCAAAACATCCTTCAGAACACATGATGGTCATTATGAGTTTTTGGTGATGACTTTTAGCCTTACCAATGCACCTTCAACATTTCAAAGCTTGATGAATTATATTTTCAAGCCCACCCTTAGAAAATTCGTGTTATCATTTTTTTATGATATACTAATTTACAAAAAATATTGGGAAGATCATGTACAACATGTTGACATGGTCGTAAAATGAGGAGCAAGAAAAATATGAAAAACATTCAAAGTTTTCTTTTGTGATTTAGGAAGTGGAATATTTGGGCCATATTGCATCCCATGAGAGCATTGAGGTGGACCCTAAACAAATTAAAGCTATGATGGAATGGTAGTTCCTAAAACCTTAAAGAATCTTATGGGATTATTAGCATTGATGGGTTACTAGTGCAAGTATTTCAAGAACTATGGTCAAATAGCATCACCTATAACTTCATTATTGAAAAAGGATGTATTTTCTTGGACTCAATAAGCAACCCGAGCTTTTGAAAAATTAATGAGGCCATGTGTAAAACTCTTTTCTTGGATACCCATGAACCTTTATTGTGAAGTATGATGCATCAGGGCATGGAATTGGTGTTGTTCCAGTGCAAGAAGGAAGGTCTCATGCCTTTGAAAGTTTCCAAATTAAAGGAAATAACTTACCAAAACCCATTTATGAGAAGAAAAGGTTGGCCATATGACATGTACTTAAGAAAAGGTTATCTTTATTAATATGAAGACACTATAATGTAAAAACATATCATGATATTCTGAAGTAATTCTTATAACAACGACCATCTTCAGAAGAACAACAAAAATAGGTCACAAAGATGCTAGGTTATGACTTTGAAATTATCTAAAAAAAGGTGATCCAGGAGAATCCAAGAATGCTCACAAAGGTCCAAAAAGATATGAAACATCCACAGAGGTCCATAATGGTTTAGTAATGCTAAGAATTCAAACATCCAAAATTCTCCTGAAAATGTCATCAATGTGTAGAGCTCGTCGTCATCTTTCCAATGGCGCAAACGACACCTCAAGCGGAGTTCGTATGCAAAAGTTATAAGAGGCAAATGTTCTAGTCAAACCTGGAAAAATGTTCAAAGGGAAAATTAAAAGAGGTGACATGTGTCACCACTACAAGGGTGACACATGGAACATGGTTATGGTAGTTGAATGGGCATATCATACCTCCATGTCAATGAATTACATGTTGACAAGTGGTGCACAAGTGGTCCAAACATTCATTGCCACATGGCAAGGTCAGCCAATGAGAGGCCACGATGTGGCGACCTCCCATTGGCCTATATGGGTTAAGGTTATGTAAAATTATGGATTAGATGGGGGTCAAACCCACGACGTCTATAACCTCACGGTGGACCAATAGGATACACGGTGGAACTTAACAAGCATATGGTTTTATATTTGGTTAAGTTGATGTATGGTGTAATTTGGGTGGGAATAGGGCCGAGGGCTTAGGCCTCGACCCATATAATTTGGACATATTTTATGTTATGTGACCATTCCCCCAAAAGCACAGGATAACGACGAATATATCCACGGGATTTATAACTATACATATGTTATTTATAACATAGGGTTCTATATGTTATAGTTACAACAAATAACAAAAAAAACAATAGAATATATGGTAGTTAGTGGGAATGGAACCCTCGACCCACCAAATATAGAAATTAGTTGCATAACCTCCACTAACCAACTTTCTACCATTTCTGTTTAGCTATAACTATACAACAAATTGCAATTAAAGACCATCCAATAGTTGTGGAGGTGGGTTAGGGGATCGTTCCCTATTTAATGGCCATGTGAACCGATGATTGTACACACTAATGAAGGCAGATTTTTGGTCGCATAACGCATGCCCAAGGGTACCAAAGTTGTGAGGTCACACCGTAAAGTGTGCAAAGGGGTACCTTGACAGATTTTCGGGAACTTTATACTCATTTTGCACAATTTTTCGCCAAGAATCCAACGGTGCACTTTGTTTTTGCATTTAGACAACATATGAAAAGGTCATTGTAAAACATAATAATTTGAGCATTAATGAAAGAAGGTCTCTATTGGAAGTGGACCCGAAGAGGTAGCCTAAATTGGGTGAACTTCTCTTTTTCCAACTTGTGTATGTGATTTCATTATTGTTGTTCATTTCAAGCTTGATTATTTGCAAGTCATTTTATCATTAAAGTGGAATTGGTTAGATTAGTGTTTCACATGTAATTTGCATACAGTAAAGAGATCACTTTATTTCGAAGATCAAGTAGATGATTTTTATGTATTGAAAGATTAAAAAGCATCTAAGGGTTTTTCAGATCAAAAAGGGAAGGAAAATGTAGTGGTGGATGCACTTTTAAGGAGAGAAGAAGAAATTGAGGCCTTGCTTTGTGCTATATCGATTTTGAAAGTTGACTACGTGGAAGAAGAAAGGATAGAATGGAAATAGGACTAGAATACATGATATCTCATTAAACAACTACAACATGACCCTAGTGCATCACATAAATTTGTATGGAAGAATGGTTTGCTTTGGTATAAGGTTCATTTGTAATTATGTCAGAATTCCCAACTCAACTAGAAGGTTCTCAACAATCTACACACTTTGTCTATAGGTCTCACTCAATATTTTTGAAAAATTATCATAGGATCAAGAAGGATTTCTCTTTTAAGGGTCTTAAAACTAATGTTCAAAAATTTGTGGTTGAGTGTCTTGTTTTCCAATGCTATAAAGGAGATAATATCAAGACCCTAGGACCTATAGAACCACTAGTCATACCAAGTCAGCACTAGGAAGAGGACTCAATTTATTTTACCAAAGATCTATTAAAATATGAAGGGAAGAATTTCATCATGGTAGTGGTGGATATACTCACAAAGTATGCCCATTTTTTTGCAACTTTCAATGCTTATAAACAAGTATAGTAGCCACAACATTCATAAAAATAGTGCAAACGCTACATGGAAACCCAAATATTATTGTGAGTGATAGAGATTTAATTTTCATTAGTAATTTTTGAACAAAGTTGTTTTCTTTTTTGAGTACTCAGTTTGCTTGCAGCTCCTCTTATCATTCTCAATCTAATGGGAAAACTGAGATTGTGAATAAATACATACAAGATCATTATCTCTATTGATTTTCATTAGATAAACAAAAATAATGGGTCAAGTGGTTACCATTGGCAGAATGTTGGCAAAACACCTCCTTCCGTACTTCATCCAAATTTTCCTCATTTATGGGGACTCTATTGGTATCATCCTCCATCCATTAGATCACCCTTGGGAGGGAAATTTAAGGTTTGAGTAGTGGAGGATCACATAGATCACCAACAAGAGGTTCTCCAACTATTGAAGGACAATTTGGCAATAACACAAAATATGATGAAACAACAAGGATATCAGCATCACAATGAATCGAGGAAATTTGAAGTGGGGGTTTGGGTATTTCTAAGGTTGCAACCATACAAATAGATGTCCCTCAAGCAACAAAAGAATAAAAATAAATTAGAACCCAAGTACTATGGTCCCTATAAGGTGGGTAGAGGATTGGCAGTATGGCTTAAATTGGAGTTATCTCCATCTTCAAGTGTCCATCCAATCTTCCATGTTTCTTGTTTAAAGAGGGTAATTGGTAACAAGATTACAATTTAGACTATTATGCTATATATTTTTGAAAAGGGAAAAAACACATTAAAACTTGAAACATTTATTGAAACATAGATCGAGCAACTACGAAATCAATAAATCACTAAGTATCTCATCAAGTGGAAGAACAGACTAATATAATATGCAACATGGGAATATGATCAGTTCTTCATACTGGAGCATCCATAACTAATGAAGTGTTGAGAGAAATGCTTATTTGAAGGGTTGGGTCATATTAATCCCTAGGTCATGGGACAATTACATTTCTATTGTCATATTATTGTTGGTTATCTAGACCCATTATTTGTAATTGTACCCTTTGTCTCCTATATATACCAAGGAGACCTAGTTTTAGGAATAATCTCATCTTGTGAATTTGATATATTTTAAAAGGAGGTTGACCTCTTAAAGAGGCTTCTTATTCATTAACTCTATATCATTATCAAGGCATGGAATTACTTATTCCTTCTATTTTAATCTATTTTGGGTATTTGGACCATAGAAAAAACCAATATCCTTCATTGGAAGGTCATGCAAAGGATCATATAGTTACAAAGCAATGTTTTCCTCCCATGCAAGAATTTGGAGTATATCCATGAGTTGCTAATGCATACATGAAAATAATATCTCTACATGGATTGATTTGTTGTCCCCACCCCACCCCCCCACTTCTATTACCAAAATTTTGAAATGGGAAAATGACCCTCGTCAACCTCATAGGCTCACTAGACAAAAGTGCCCAATTAGAACTTCCTCATTGGATGTCAGAATTTGAATTTTATGAGTTTGAATGAAATACATTCAATATGTAGTGTAATAATGAAGTATGAAATGCAGTTAACTAAATCCTAATTAAAGGAGTAAGGAATAAGATCTCGAAATGAAACTGATAATAGCAAGAATAGTACCTTATGTTATCATAAATTGAACTAAATCAAACAATCCTAACTCCCTCCCAAAGTGAATTGATTGACTACTGGGAGAACTTCCCTATCATAAAATTAGTTGGTCGCCATGCTAAAATGAAACATTATTTAACATATAATAAAAGTGATAATATTCCACCAACTAAAGTAGATGCATAATCAGATATCCTCAAATATTGTGAATATTCTCTAGTCACTAAAAAGATCCCTATTTCATATCAGATGTTGGAAAGCATAAGACAAGTGAGAATAAACACCATAACAGAGAAGAGTCCCATAAGATAGAATGATCACACCCACACGTACCTATTATAGAAATATTTGCCTCACCATTGCTATCTTGCACAAAGGGCCTTTTTCCATTTCCCTATGCAGACTTATCAACCCACTTTTGATAAATCCAAAGCCAAAAATATATATATTTCCACATATACGCTCCCTAACTTCTTTGCAAGATGCGTATATGCTTGTTGCTCCACTACAGCCCACATATATTGGGATTTGTGCCAGAAAATACAAAATGAGGTCGGGTTTCCATGTCACGACAAAGATCTTTGATATTTGGCCTTCCATATACTCGAAACATTCTGACTTGGCCCTTCAGTTGCATTCTGGAGGCTATAAGAGAACAATTTCCAGCTATGGAAAAAGAGAGAGAAAGCATTCAACTTTGAGAGCAAAGTTACTCTGGAGAAATTACTTCATATTGAGTCTGCATCCCTTTGTCCCTCAAGTCTGAACACAGTGTTCATCTTCCAAGCTCTTTCCTTATTGTCGAGAGGACCTCATTACCTCTTTGCTATGAGCTTGTCGTTGGTGGAGGATTGAAGTGGTGGAGACCCAGTTGGAAGGAACTTGGTTTCTTGGTTTCAAACTGTGCCGACACGAAAGTCTGTAATGTTGATAGTTCCGTTGATCAATTATTAATAGAGATACTCCTTTCCCATCCTATCGATATCTTGAAAATATATGATTATTATCCATGGGCATGTTTGTAATGTTTATTAATGGATTGTGTTATCTGATGTGATAACTCATTTTATATATTGTCACTATATACTTGCATTGTTTGTTTGTTGAGAACTTTTTGCAAGTGTAAAGCTTTGGGTCAAAGTTCTCAATGGTGGAATGACATCAAATGATTGGATCGAGGTAGGCTTCTTCCTCATATTTCACATTATTTTATATAACACATGTTGGAATTGAGTTGATTTCTGCAGTCATACCTGTCTGTTGTGGTTTACCCTTGGCCATAGAGAGTTTTTCCCTTGTAACAGTACCAAGAGAACAAAGCAAGGAGAGAATAGTCCCAAGATCAAACAAGGCTCTACAAGGGAATAAACACACTAGCTAAAGGAATCCTCTTTATTAGGATATGAAGATAGCTTACAATGCCAAAAAGTGAATCCTTTGCTTGAAGACAATGGTTCTATTTATAAGTTTTCCTCACATCTTTTTCCCTTAAAAACTCCATGACTCTTCACATACCTCAAATGAGTGTCTTGAGATTTCTATTGGTGTATCTTCTATTTTGAATATTTTATAAGTTTAAACTTTTTTTCCTGGTTACACTACCCAGGGAAAACTCCCAAGCACTTCACCTCATTTCAAGGAAGGTACCCAGTAAACCCTAGAATCTTCAAGGCACAAGGCCAATCAACAACAAGGCTCAAAGACATTACAACAATATACTCATTAAGAGCTCAACATGTTACTTGCGGGAATTGAACCTAAGTGGGAAGGATAAAAATCATTCCTCCCAACCACCCGAGCTAAACCCAATGGACAACAATAAGTGTAAACTTGTGAATAATAACAGTATAATAAAAAGAATATTATAAATGTGTGTATGGGTTTTGATACTTATACAATAAACCGAAATGGAAAAAAATACCTTTTCTTTTAATTTATTCTTGAATAGCTATGCTAAACACTTTGGAAATGTTTATCCATGCTTGCAAACTCTTCTCATGTTTAGGGAATACACCAAACACTTTGGCTAGAAATGCATATCTTCTCATAATTGGAATACACTAAACACTTAGGTTTAAAATGCACATTATTGATCTCTCTCCACCTTCATTATTCACTGTGTATGGAGCACACGTCAATGGCTTATTTCTTAAGTCGAACAAACTTCTAAAATTATGGGAAACCTTACTCTCTTTATCCTCCAATCTCCTTTTCTCCCAAACTCCCCAATTAACAATCCTACAAATGAGAAATCCTCTATAAAAATAGTGATAGTACTCCCTTTCCTTCAAAAATTTATAGACATTGAAATTATTGCATTAATGAAGAGATAGAAAGTCATAAGAGAATACATGGATTTCAGCATGAAAATCATAGAAGTGTTTTACCCATAACAACTCCAAAACTAGCAATTGCAGAGAAAACTAGTTTAATGAACCTCTTTAAATTATGAAATGATAGGAATTGGGTTGCAATAAATACATACCATAAGGGGTGGTAGGAGCATGAGGGGTCATCCATGACCTTGAAGGAAACAAGGAATTAATTTTTACCTTGGGGCTTGGATCTGCAACTAATAACCAAGTAGAGGCCTATGTGCTTATGCGGGGTTTCTCCATTTCCATAAGCCTGGGAATAAGGGATATGGTGGTTCTTGGAGACTCAATTCTAGTCATAAATGCCTTAATATCTGAGGAATTAATGAAATATTACAATATTTCCTTGATTCTTTTGTTGATTAAGGTTGGTTGTCATTGATGTCAACCCTTGAACAAAGCCCCGTGGCACAAAGGTTTGGGTAATGGACCCAATATTGTTTGATGTAAATATGACTCATTATTTTTTTTTCATGGTTGATAAGAAGTAAATATGGATGAACTCCAAAGTGGTCCCCTTATGGTGAAAGCCCTCACGGGAAGACGCTTTGTGGAGTAAGAGAACCCATGCTTAATTGTGGAATAATGAGATGAAGGAAAGTGAATTTATCAAGGAAAATATCCTAGATGGATAGTGTTTGTCATGCCATTTCCGTTGGTATGTGGAACGTCACATAATTCCTCACGGTTAGAGAGTTATGGCCATGAGAAGTTGGAGACCCCAGGTTTGGGTAATGCACCCAAGTTTGTTTGATGGGTAACAGTATGAGTTATGATATATTTTCCGATAATACTATTCTATATGGATAACACATGTCATGCCATTTCTGGTGGTATGTATAACGTCACATAACTCCTCACGGTTTGAGAGTTATGGCCTTACGAAGTTGCAGGACCCTCATATGTCATCTAGAAGCCCCAAAAGGTCAAAGTAGTCAAAGTGGTTTAAGAGATTTTAAAAGGTAAATAATAAAGTGAAGTAATGAGTGTATTATAATTCAAAGTGAATAAAAAATAAATTATTTCAATAATAA
>ML779270.1:79457-110482 GCA_009831015.1 Picea engelmannii | reverse complement strand
CTTGGAACCGAGTTCCACTACTCATGGATAATCATGTTGATCGCGTTGATGAGGTGGAGAGAACCCCCATATTCATACTTCTACAACCAGATAGTTTAGTGCCACGCAACAAGACACACGTCACTGGGGAGAAACTCCGACCCCAAGCGTAGAACCACAAAAACGGGTACCTTTTCTAGGTATTTCAAAGAGATACATGAGAGTATCACCAACATTTGGCGAATAAACTCATAAGTAGTCACACAGTTTCAGGACATTGCCAACTTCAAGGTGTCCAGGCACAACATGTGGATCCAAGCATGTAGGGATCCAGGAAAGGACTGGATTCAATTGAGATACTGTGTCACGTAGGGAGACGTAGAAATTTCCATGAGAGATTGCCCCGATGACTGGAAGATCCTAGTCTTACATCAAGAAGTACCTAAGGGCATAGAGGTGGACGCAGGGTAGGCCAAGACACCTGCAGGAGACAAAGATGCACCCAAAAATCCAAAACCAACACAAAAGTTGACACAACAAAAGAAGGGGGGCACAAGAAAGAAGGATGCGCAGGCAGGAAAGAAAGACACTACCTCACAACAAAAATACTAAGGAGCGGGGACTATTGGAACACAGGGAACCCCTCAACATCTACTCCCCAAGAACCAGGGCCACCTAAGTGGCCAATTTCACAGTCAGAAGGAACATGCAAGAAGGAAAAGGCGCACAAAGATCCGCCTGAGTACACAATCACATAGGATGACGATGACCTTATGGCTAAAAAAGTGTAATATCGCGTCGCAGAATACTTTGAAGAAGAAAATCACCAAAGGGGGCAGATACAAGATGACCTGGCTGGAATAAGACAAGTCCTTGAGTAAATCAGGACTATGCATAGGTCTGAAAGGGGAACAAAATCCATTCCCGAGGGAGAAACAACAACGACAAGGAATACGCCACAAACCAAACACATTTTTCATGAAACTACGCAGGCAAGTCCAACATTCAGAATAACAAAGGACATACTGCAGATTGATGAAATTGCAACACATATGCCACTGAAAGAGTTGACGCAGGTCAACATGGTATTGGATAAGATACCAACAAACACGTTGTACATACTCCAAGTCAGCGTCTCACAGGAGGTGCAGTCACGTGCGAGGAAAGATGCGGTGCAATTGCAAGAAACTAAAAGTGACAAGGAAGAATTGGAGCTCATGCTCGAACATGTAAAGTTTGAGACCAAAGAAGAGAAAGAGCACACAAATAAACTTGAACAGGGGGTTAAAACAATCTACAACCACCTTCTAGATAGCACACATGTCAAGAGTCCAAGCACAGAGGAAAAACTCAATCAGATTGCCCAAACCATCGACCACTACAGGAAACAGATTGAGAAACTAAAGGAAAATATGACTCCGACGACTCCACTTGAGGTTAGGGAGCAAAGGAAAGCAAAAGTTCCACTCCAACTAGCAGAGTTAGAGAAACAAGTTGACACAACAGCATAAATGTTTGACAAAACAACGAATCTTTGGACAGCGATGGAGGAAGATGAGCAGGTCTAGCGGTGTGACCAGGAGAAAGAGAGGATAAATGAAGAAATACAAGACCTCAAGCAGAGGCAAAAGACAGTGGGCATCACTGAGCATTTGAAAGGAATGCAGGAGATGAAGAGATTATAGGCCGAACTAAAGACGACGCAGGTGCACAAACATGAGAGACAGGCGCATATGGAACCCTTCCAAGAGAAAGAAACATAAATGATCATGCAACTGGAGGAAGAGAAGAATAATATGATGCAAACACATGTGGAATGCACAACCATGGTTCAAGAGGAAGTCACAACGCAAAACTTAGAATCACTTACAGAAAAGGCCACGCATATCCAAATACGAGGAAGGGGACTGGCAAACAAGTTCCATAGTTGTTATCAGATTAATCAGTAAATGTGGATATAAATAGATCTTCCTAGATCCCACTGGAAACTAGAACAAAACAGAACATAATGCACACTTCGCCTTAAACTTCATCATCATATAAACTAGTTTAATGAGTGACAAGTGGCGTACCTTTTAAACGATGCTTGTCCTCGCTAGTGTCATCTTTGTAGATCCTTCCTTGAGTTTGTAGAATGGTAAGCCTGTCTAAGAATAAAAAACCAACAATGAAGGGAAACAAAGATACATACATTCTAATGAAGTCTATGTTTATGATCAAAGATTTATACAATAGAAGATGAGATGCTCATATAGGGAAGAAATGCATTACTGTATTAAATGAATAGAAAGTGGAGAATACAACCAATTCCTTGATGTTGCAAGGTCCCATTTTGATGGCTCTTTTCTCCAACACACACACTTTTTCTCCAATGCCTTGAATGAAGAAGATCCACAATATATCTTGAAGAAATAAATCAAAGTTCTCAAGCATAATCTGAAGTAGGACTCTCCATACAATTCTTATCCTATTCAACCTTAGCCTTTTCCATGAGAGATCCCTCTTTATATAGTGTGAAAGAGAGATGGATGAGGAGATTAGGATGATCCCACCAAATCATAGAAGCGAGTAAGATCCAAACTGACTGGAGGCCACCTCACCTTCTAGAAGATCCCCTTCTAGAACATTTGTGAAATTTAACTTTTCCCAAGCTTAAAGCATCATCGCACCCTATGCACAAGGAACATGCGACGACGTCGCAACCCAAGTATACTGCAGTATGCAACGATCAGGCATCGTCGCACCCCATGCATATAGCAGGGTGCGACGACCTTCCTTCATAGGGTTTTTTGGCAGAGGAAATCAAATCACTTTTCTCCTCGAGAAAGTCTCTTTTAATATTTTTAGGGAACATGAACACATCTTGTTAGGTGATCACTGAGGTGACCAAAATAATGTGTAACAATAGTCTAGTAGAGGCTATCAAGGGGGCACACAGCTCCTATGTGGCTCAAGACAAGCCACATATTAGTGTTGGGGGCCTGTTGGGCTTAGGCCCATTTTGGAATAAAGAATACTTTTGGAGAATAAAGCACGAGGTAGGAAAAAATAACTGGCAGGAAAAAAAACTCGTGCAAGGTAAACACGCATGCAGAAGAGGAAAGCATGTGAGGAACACATGAAAGAAGACCTGACCATGCTATGGTTAGGGTTTTGGTAAGAATATGTAATGGATGGTAAGCCAAAAACATGTATAAATAGGTACCTAAGAGGTCTAGGTGGGGGTTCAGAGTTGGTTGTTCTCAGTTGGTTAGTGTGTTGTTGGTCATTTTTACTATGCTATTGAAAGATTGAAGGAATGTAATTCCGATCTATTTTGTAATATGTTGAGATGAGGAGAGAAAATTAGGTATATCTTGAGGGTTAGATCACAGGCTGAGGATCCTGGTGTGATCTAGTCCGCCTCATTGTAGATATCGACCTGTTTCGATGGAGAGTTGTAATGCGTGAGGCGCTACAGTCTTGTAAATATAATAATAAAATAGAAGAGAAACCATATCTATGTGGATGTAGCCCAAGAGGGGTGAACCACGGTATATCATGTGTTATGTGATTGAATGTTATGTATCTCCTTTGTTGTTGATGATTAAATGTTAGATAAATGTATGAATGACTTAATTAGATATGATATTTATATGCATGAGTAAGAATGACATATTAATCAAGATAAGATGAATGTTAGATTAAAAAAATGAAGATAACATAGCTTGATCCCAGATCCCCACTCGTTCCTAGGCTGCAAGCACCTGAGCGTTGCAACCACCCATAAGAACTACTCAGGTGAGACTGCGCAGTGCATCGTGTGCATTGTGTTGCCTTTTGGTTTACCAGGAGGGCCGATAGTTTTAGAGGGGTTTTGTTGGAAACCACAATAGACCTGAACCTGGGTCAGCCCCAGAATGGTAGCAAGGATAAAGTCTAACCAACATGATTGTTGAGATTCTAGTGACTCTTCATCGCCTAAATCATCAGATCTCGAGAGTTGTAGACTTCTGGGTGTAGAATACCCTTGAAGGGTACATCATTCAGTTTGTTGCGGAAAATCAACAAGCCTTTTCGAAGCCAAATCTATATTTAGAGAAGGAGTCATAGGAATATTGTTGGGGGAAATACCTCTGTGGATCAAGGTTTTACTAGTATAAGAAGAAATGTTCTCGGTTCCTTCAGATAACATGGCAGATTAAACCCTAGTGCTTAGGGGAAGGTGATTTTGGGAGGGTTCACGAGTTAAGATAACGATAATTTTTTCTTTGAGATATGGGGGGTTGTCAAGAGAAAAACATAAGATATTAATGAGATCTGAGGAGAGATGTGATCATAGAAAAATGGTGGCAGAACCATATGAATATAGTGACTAATTGGACCGATTAGTTGCAGAAGGAGATCGGATCAGAAGGAAATGACAAAGAGAAGCTACAAGAGTTGTGGAAGTTGCAGAGATGAGGAAGACTAGCCAGTGAATGGTTGAAAGAGAGAAGTGGTGTGAGAGGTGAAGGTTTTCGAGTTGGAAGACAGGAGGGAGAATTTTTAGAAGAGATAGATGAAAGGGTAAGAGTGGTGCTACCACTCCTAAAGAAGATTTAACCCACACCTCAAAGAAAGTTGTGGAAGAAGACAAACATGTTACTACAGAATATAATGGTGTGCATAAGGAAGTGAATGCAACATTACAAGAGAATGAGACCCCCCAGATTAAATAAATTTGGTCCGTAGGTAAAGGAACCAACCTAAAATCACCTATTCCCTAGCGTCATTGACAAATATGGTAATTTCTTTAGTTCATTCATTTATAGAGTTTGTCTTTCAAAATCCTTTAAGTATTTCTAGTTCCACAAGTTTATTTGGTAACAATCGTGGAAGTGTGGTGGGTTCTATCGTTATATCACAAACATAGTCTCGTGGGTTCATTTTAGTAGGGTCTACAAGTTCCTTAATGGAAACACAAACTGTAGGATCCCTTATTTGATATCCCAAGTTTTGGGGAAAGGGAAATGAGGATGTTGAGCAACATTGCTTTCTATGTGAAGCCATCTAGAGGTCGCGAGGGATTCCAGATGTGAGAAAGTTGGTTGAGTTTCAAACCACCCTGAGGGGTTGAAGACTATTGAACCAGGAATTCAAGGTCAAGATTTCACTCTGTTTCAAGTGAGGCTAAGTTTTATTGCAGAGTTCCAGTTACCATAGTCAGAGAAGGAAGCACTTTCAGAGTTGCAGGAGATAAAGTAGAGAGATGGAAATCTGTGTGAGAATAGAATCAAATATTCAAAGATGCGATAGGGAAATAAGAAAACCCTATTAATGAAGACCATCAAAGGGAGTGGTTCATCTAGGGATTACTGCCTTTGACCTACATACCTCTAACACAACAAAGAATAGCTACTCTAAGAGAAGAATTGGAGCAAGCCATGAATATTGAGCTTATGGGAGGTTATCCAGGGAGTTTAAGAGTCATGAGGTCTCTTGAAGATGTGAGTCTTACACAACTGTAGGGTTAGATATCTGCATTAACTGAAAATATCCAGAAGTTGACCCTCCCCAAGGTAGGTCAACCACAAGTATGGTGCACATGATGCTATAGAGAAGGTCATATAGTGACTGAATGTCTGAGACTGAGGGGTGCAGGTCCCTCAAGTACTCCACTATCACCTCCACCAGTAGGACCAACATGAGGAGTTGTGCAAGTTGTTGTTGCAGTGCCATTTCATGGCCCTGTCTAATATCATGCCTTTATGTATAATCAATGGGGTTAGAGCAATGAATACTGTGAGATATCTTGAAGTCATGGGCACTCTCCATAACACTGCCCCATTCTATAGAAGTATACACCCGCTCCAAATACAATGTATTATGAGTTTTGTGGTTCGACAACCCATAATACTAATCAATGTCGAGCTCTAGATGCACTTACAGATAGATTGGATTGATATGCATTCAGGGTGAATGAAGGACCTCAAGTATTTGGAGGGGTTTGCAGAGGCGAAGGAAGATACAAAGGAGGGAGAACTAGTGGAAGAGGACCAATTCACTATTAAAATTGTGATGAGGATGGGCATCACGTGAGATATTTCCCACTTCCAAGAAGACCCTCATGCTCTCACTGTAGGAATAATAATCATGCTATTGAAGATTGCCTTGATATGATTGCTAAATGGGAAGATCATGCCAGAAAAAGAGGAGATAATTTGATCAACTATGAACCAAGGATTGTAGCTGAAGGGAGTGGATTTTCTATTAATATTGTTAGTAGAGGAGGAGCAAAGAATGCTGTTGATGCACATAGTTCACATCAACTCAATATTAATAAGGCTATGCCCAATAATTCAAATTATGATCCTACGTGATAGAAAGAATACTTTAGAAATGTAGTATAAATGTTTAGAAATATGCATGGTCCTTCGACACATGAAGTTGCAAAACTAAGTTTCAAGTTGACCCCTCACCAACTAAGGATAGCCAGAGAGTCATCTTCTCAATTTGAGTCCTTGGGTAAGTCACATAAAGTTGTTGATCTTTGGTTTCAATTATTTTCTAATATATATTATATGATGAACAACTTACTGAGAAGTTGCATAATACAATAAAGGTGGCCTTGGGAGCTGAAGGAAATCCAAAAGAGTTAATTACTTCTAACCTTCCAAAAAGGAAATCAAGTAGGGTACAGAGAAGAAAGAGGAGGGTTGGAAGGGAATTTAGATTAAATTCCCAACTAGATAACTATCAAATTAAGGATGTTATGTTGGACTTGGGATATGATGTCAACATCTTTCCAAAGAAGAGTTGGGAGACAATGGGGAAACCTAAGCTAGTCTATTCTCCTATTCAGTTGGGGATGGAAAATCGGTACTATATTTTTCCAGTAGGAAGACTGCAGAATGTAGAAGTAGACTTGGCTGGTGTTAAAACAATAGAATATTTTGAGGTTATTGAAACAATGGGGGAGAAGGATCCATATCCATCTCTATTAGGCATTGAATGGGCCTATGAAAACTATGATGTCATTGATCTTAATAAGGAAACTATGACTTTTGAGTCTGATGGCATGAAAGTCAGTCAACCTTTAGATCCATACCAAGGCCTGAGATATACTGAACCCGTAGATGATAATATGGAGCAAGATGTCCTCGATCAGTTGTACAATTTGATTGTAGGAAAATGAGCCGATTATAGTAACCCAATTGCATATGGATCAACGAGTGGATGAAATGTTCAGTCTGCAGATGAAGATTCTGAAGTAGCTTTTAACAACTGGCAACATGGACAGTATGAGAATTTTTCAAGGCATTGAGAAACTATCCACTCTTTAAGGTGGATTGAGGTTGAGATAGGTGATTGTCCAACATATGATGGGACTTTATATCTGTAAAATTTTCTGATCGATATGGAGGATAAGGTTGCGAAAGAATGAAAAATTTCAACACTTGATATATCCTTGAGATCTTCCCTTGATAGATGGCAGGATAGTCATAAATAAACTCTTTATTCTTGGGATGAGGTTAAGCTCGCCCTTCAATACCATTTCCTTCCTCCATCACAAGTCAGCTAGTCAAGTGAATATCAGAAGATGAAGAGTACGCTACTAGCTTTATATGCATATGATGGTTTATCCAATCCAGTTGAGAATATTGAGTATTGTCTTAAAGTATGGGAAGTTGCTCAACTACCATATCATTTATGGGTACACAATTTATTTCATTCTTTGGGGACAATTCCAAAATCCTGGTATGTGCATGAGGATACCAAAAGACAGATTACATGCTCAAAGATGTTACAAGATCGGTTTTGTCATGATTTTTCTTTTTCTGGTAAGTATTCAGAAATCACAACTATACTGTAACAAATTAAAAAAATATTGTTTACTAATGAAGTCAATCCCAAGTATTCTCCTACAATATGTCCTGAACATGAATACCTTCTTCACTTTATTTTTTATCCATCACCTACAATAATTCCCATGGTTTGCAACACGGTTGAAAAAGACCCCGAAGATCCTGAAGACTTGGAAGGGATTAAACATTTGACCTTTAAAGAATCTATAGGAACACGATAAGTTAGAGATACCCCATCAGGTGATACTAATAGTTCATATACTCAACCCATGAAATTATGGAAGATGATTATTGGGAGTGAAGAGCATCCTAAGTTGGATTCTAGAGGAGATTATTGGGATGAAAAGGCCATGACAAAGATTCATTCCCTATTGCAGGAATATGAGGACTTATTCCCAAAGAGCTTTTCAGAACTTAAAGGAATTAAAGGAGATATGGGAGAAATGAAAATAGAACTCAAACCTCATGCTAAGCCAGTCAAACAAAGGCCATATCAATTGAGTCCTAGAGTCAAGGAGAAGGTTAAGAAGGAAACTGACATAATTCTTGTGGTTGGATTAATCTTCCCTATAGAAGAAGTTGAGTGGATGAATCCCAATGTTATATAGAGTAATAAAGGTATTAGAGATATTAGGGTTTTTGTGGACTACATAAGTTTGAACTCAACTAGTGTACATGACCCTTTTCCTACTCCATTTAGCCATGAAGTACTTGATTATGTTGCGAGAAATGAAGCATACTCCTTCACTGATGGTTTCTCAGGTTATTATCAAGTCATAATTATAGAAAAAGATAAAAATAAGACCACTTTTACTAAAAAATTGGTGTTCTTTTGCTTACAATGTCATGCCCTTTGGACCAAAGAATGCTCTTGGTTTCTTTTCCAGGATTGTTATTGCTTACTTCTGAGACTCTATTCATAAGTTTCTTGAAGTTTATATGGATGAATGGACTATGGAGGCCACCACAAGGGCGAGAGCTAGCAATGACTCCAGACAACCAAATCGCTACAAGGTTTGAGCCTTGGAAAACAAGAACAAATGCCACAAATATATCATTCAACAATGTTGTTTTCCTACAATGGTACAACAACCTAATCAATGCCACCCAACACATGAGGATTCCATAGGAATTTCTCAACCGACACACCAACAAAATATGGTTCGAAAGAACAAAGATCACACATTTGTGAGGTCGTGTGCTGCGGATCCTGAGAAGTTTTACACTCCCCTATTGCCATATTATGTTGACAAAGAAGCTCTGTACAAGGAGGTTGTATGGGTGTAAATCGAATGTAGAAGGCCTCAGGAATATCCTATCAACTTCCTTCGATTTCACAGCAGGAGGCCCCGGGTACCCATATGTTCCAAGTTCTAGTGGAGTAGCGAAGAGACATCATACGCCTTTAGATTCAAAAGAGGAGGAGGAAGACGAATATTTTCCAAGGTATGTTAATGAGCTGCCGCAATTTCCATCCTATCCAGATACTGCTATCTTCAGAGGTAAGGATTTCAAAGAGGTCTTGCAAGCTGCATTTTCAATTCCCACCAAGAAACCCCACACCAATTCCTCGTCCTTGTCTACTACACTCCATATCGTTACCGATGTTATCCTTATTGCCTCCGTGCCTCCATAGACATCAGTTCATATCCCTCTGTAGTCTAAAGTCCCCATTATCACTATCATTGATGACTTGGTCATCACTGTATTTGAACCCCAGTCTACCCCCATTATTGAAGAACATAGTCGTCAGCCGCCTATCTCTGTTGTGGACGCTCAGACCATCCCTTCATTATCCTATGTTCATACCGATACTGAGATGGATGAGTGAGATTTTATTGAACCCTTATCCACAAACGATGGAAGTACAATTATTGTGATCTTTCCTTCATCTGTTCCACTAGAAAATGTTCTTAATCTCGAGCTACAGAAACCTGCAAAAGAGGTATCTCAATCACTGCCAAATCCTCCACAAGTTCTCATGGATGCTCCTAAAGAAACCACGTCCTCTCAGAGCCCATGTTCCATCCACGAGTGGGTTGAGCCACTCATTCAAGACCCTCAATAGTGTTGTTAAATCCTACAACTGTATTTAGAATGAACATGGGTTGTTTCTCTGCTTCCTCAAGGTGTGCAAGAAAGACTTGCTCATAGCTTTCAAGCTACCTCTCTAGGTCCTGATGGTGCCAACACCCCTAGATTTTCAGAGAGTTCAATTGCAAGTGGCCAACCACTTGCTTCGAGGCTACCAATGGACCAGTCCATCACTGGCGAAGACTTTGTGGGCTGGTCCACTCCACATCTACTAAATGTCATGCATGCCTCGACTGCTCAGATTGAGCAAAAAATTGTTTTCCTCAAATAGACCAATGAAGAACTAGTGCAACAAACACACCATTTGCATTAGGATTTGGTAGTGGTATTAGATGACCGTAATCAAGCATATTCCTTGCGCGCACAAGCTGAATCAATAATTGAGGCTGTTGCTGGAAAGTTTGTTGAAGTTTGGCCTACATTCTGACAAGCTGCCCCACAGTTTCTAGAAGACATTACCCCTATTGCATGAGCATAATGCGTTGAACTCATTGCCGATGCATGGTCACAATTAGTCGAGAAGATTGACAACCTCCAACCACAAAGTGAGGCGATTCAGTTGAAGTAGCATGCGCAACCCAAGGCTATGCTCGAGAAAATAATACAAGTGTTCGCGAAAGGGGATGCCACTAGATCCTTCCTTCATGACTGGAATGGAGAATGCAACAAAATTCTCACACTGGTCAATGATTGGGTTGGTTCATTGGAATTATGAAGTAAAACGATGGAAGAATTGAGAGTTGAGATTCAATAGATGAACACAAAAGCACAAACTATCACATATCCGATTGCACAACAAGCCAAATTCCAAGAGATTCAAGAAGCTGATAATCAGCTTGATGCCATTTTTGAAGCCGCCTAGATTGCTAAGAAAGAGCTTCATGAATTCAATCCTGTAGTCCAAACTGCATATGTACAGATGCACCAAGTGAATTATGTGGCAGATACAGAATGGGACACTCTTCTGCCACCAAGCCTACGAAACCGGATGTTGCTAATGCACACAAGTGCCTCTACTTTGGTATGTAAGAGGCAAGACTGCTTGGAATAATATGACAACTTTTGCAATCAAGCACTGCAGATTCTATCAGAGTTGGGCCCTTCATTTGAGGAATTCCCTAGGAAAGAATCTAAAGGTTGAGTCGGGGCGAGTCAACAATTTTGATCAGGGCCTGTTGGGCCCTTCGTTTTGATAAAGCCTCGGTTTTGATAAAGCATCGTGCGTCAACTAGAAGTCTAGAAGTAGTGTAAACAGTTAAATGCATCGTGCGCTAGGTGGAGGCCTAGAAGACGATGAAAGACACAATATCGCTGGCGGAAAAGAAAGGAATATAGGAAACGAAGAAGAGCAGATTTGATTTAGTCAATAGACCTGTCAAATATGTGAAAGTCTAAATAAAAGGGAAATGTAATGAGAAAAGGGTTAATGAAAGGGTTGATACTATTGTTGTCGACATTATGGGCATTGTGATTGTCTATTGTTGTTTCTTTGGGTTGGGATTTGGTGGATATAGTCATGATTAGATATTTTTATTGTCTTTGATGGTATCATTGTTGCACCTGTAGTAGGTTTCAAGTCTGTAATGAGTTAAGGGGAGTTATATATTGCTGAGCAAGACAATGTATTGACGATCTTCATATTTTGGGAAGCACTGTGTTAGATCTGAGTGGATGACATCTTTGTATTATTGCAAGTTAATGAAATGGTGTGGTTTGGGGCCCTAAAAACTTCTTTTATGGTTATTTGTCTCTGTTATGAATGGATCCGTGTTTCTGTTGTATATTTTCTTCTTCTTATCCAGTTAATGCTTGAATAATGTCACAACTTAACTTCAATGATTAATCTATGAATATGAGTAGAGCAGAAATAGATCTGACATTGCGTTCTTTACAACTCCCTTAATCCTAGAAGTCTCGAATATACTTCAAGTGAGACCTCCTTCCCTTGCGAAAGGTTGAAAATGTCATTGTTCCTAGACTACAATGGTACTTTTTGTTGGTAAATTCCAAGAACCTTGGTCTCAATTTTGCACCAACAAACCATCCCTAATTTATTCCTTTACCTTTTCTCTAGGAGAAGAAATTGGGCCCCTCTACTAAAATTTTCTACTGGAAATCCTCTTAGACTCTCTCATGCAAATGGAAAATACCAAGTCTCTCTTCTCACTCTCCATACTTTACCCTTTTCAACGTTTTCTTAAGATCACTTTGACCCACCAATACAGAGTATCAGTGAGTTCCCTATTTCTTCACCGATACATAGTGTATCGATGAGCATCTTCTTTTCCTTGCCGGTACAACCAATATTGACGAGTTAGTGATTTCTTCAATGACACATCCAGTACCATAGCTAATCACTTCATCTTTGCTGAAATACCAGAGCTAATCACTTCATCTATGCCGACATACTGGAGCTAATCATTTCATCTTCTCCGATACACCGAGTGTGATCCTTCTTTTGGCTTTGATACAAGAATAGGACCCTGCCAAATTTCCTTTCGTATTTTGGTTGTAAATTTTGACTCCGGTACACATTTTACGCGATCCTTATACCGTTGGAAAGGTATTTCCAAGATATAAAAATTCACAGATATATGATTTCAGAAATTACTCACTAATTGTTTACATTTTTCAGGATTAATATTTGGCACATTATTAACAACCCCATGTAACACAATACCTCAACCAAGAGCAAAGGAACTAGGAAATGAACTCAACGAAGCATATACAAACTCTCACTTAGTTAATTTTTCATTTCTATAGTTTCAATTGCATGGTTTTGAAAGTTTATTTTGAGGTTATTCTGTGGTCACTCATGTATCGCATGTTGAATGGTGTCAGGTACCAATGCTAAAGGAAGATCATACTCAGTAATCCAGATAGGCGGCATGTGAGGTACGAAGACCATGAAGGAAAAGATGTTACACATCAAGGAAATATACCGACATGCAGCATTACCATCGAAAATACAATCTACCACCGAGGATGATGGAGAAACAACAACAAAAATAATTGTCACAACAACATGGGAGAAACACAAGGGAATCGAACTCAAATGGATGAAGAAGAATTATGAATCACACGATGGTAAAATATCAAAATTGGAGAGAGAAGAATTATCCAATGTCCAGACCAGTCTTCATGGTGGGTGAGGTGCACTATGGCTAGAATCTATGATGGCCCACCAAAACTAGAAGACAAATTCAAAATGTAATTGCATATTATACATTAAATTATAACATTTCTGCTATCCTTGTTCTCTCATCATTGTGAAGGGGATACGTACAAAAGTTTGTAAATGAAAGGTCATGGGGGGGAAGGTGGAAGGCCAAGAGTCAAGTTGAACTTCAATAAATATGGGGATTGTATCCAAGTAAGGGGATTTTGGCTCTTTGATCTTTCATGTATTATTACTGAAACTTTTAATGAGGAGAAGCCTGTTTGGCCAAGCTATTTTCTTGAGAACTCTGATTCTTGTGTTGGACGTATTGTGGACTATTCCTTTGTGTTTTTCTCAGCACTTAGGTTGTGTAAGAATGTACTTTGTATTGTAGAATATTCTCATGTATGTTTGCAACATTCTTATTTGATTTCTTCAGGGAATATTTGTCTGAATTCGTGGGCATATAACTATAAATGATTTTCTAAATGCTAGACTATTTTGTGTTTGCAATTATTTATTCATATTATTGTTTTCTCTATGTGAACTATTTCTCGACCATTGACATGAGCATGGTTGGTTCTATGTTTTCTTTCTGGTTACCTYAGTTTCATTCGGACACATGCATCTTATATTAGCCRCATTTCATTCTTTAGCTTAGAAAACCTTCATCGGTGTACCGAGCTGCAACTAGTAAACCCAAAACTAGAAATGGCTATCGAGCTAGAATCCGGGGATCRGATGGGTTCTCTATTCCAAACAGTGAGAGGTCTAATCAAGACTTCTTATAAGATGTAACCCCAGTTGTTGACAAAGGGAATTTCCCCCCATGTCAAYAGATACATACAAAACAAATTTACACCCCAAATCTAAATAGGMCCTGTGATCATGATTGTAGCATGGATCATGGATTCATGCTAAAGTTATAAATTTCATCAATTTTTTTCTTCAATGCAAGCGTTAATTTCATCAATCCAGTTTGTGAGTGTGATCATTAATTCCCTTGCAAGGAAATCCTTCAATGAATTTTCTTATGTTTCAATTCTTAGGCTTCCATATAAAGCATACCATTTTTTTTCACTTCATATTCATCGCTTAGTGGCATCTATTAGAGATTATTGGATTTGTCCAATATGCCATCATTTCTTGAGGTCATCAATTGACCCCAGATCACATATGATTTTTTTTAATCCTCGTTGTTCATATCTTGTTATCCTTGTGTCTTAAGCTTTTGAGAATCGTATTTTGGTTGTAAATTTTGATTCCGGTACCCATTTTACACGATCCTTATACCGTTGGAAAGGTATTTCCAAGATATACAAATTCACAGTTATATGATTTCAGAAATTACTCACCAATTGTTTACATTTTTCAGGATTAATATTTGGCACATTATTAACAACCCCATATAACACAATACCTCAACCAAGAGCAAAGGAACTAGGAAATGAACTCAATGAAGCATATACAAACTCTCACTTAGTTAATTTTTCATTTCTATAGTTTCAATTGCATGGTTTTGAAAATTTATTTTGAGGTTATTCTGTGGTCACTCATGTATCGTGTGTTGAATGGTGTCAGGTACCAATGCTAAAGGAAGATCATACTCAGTAATCCAGATAGGTGGCATGTGAGGTGAGAAGACCATGAAGGAAAATATGTTACACATCAAGGAAATCTACCGACATGCAACATTACCATCACAAATACGATCTACCACCAAGGATGATGGAGCAACAACACCAAAAATAATTGTCACAACAACATGGGAGAAACACAAGGGAATCAAACTCAAATGGATGAAGAAGAATTATGAATCACACGATGGTAAAATATCAAAATTGGAGGGAGAAGAATTATCCAATGTCCAGACCAATCTTCATGGTGGGTGAGGTGCACTATGGCTAGAATCTATGATGGCCCACTAACACTAGAAGACAAATTCAAAATGTAACTGCATATTATACATTAAATTATAACATTTCTGCTATCCTTGTTCTCTCATCATTGTGAAGGGGATAAGTACAAAAGTTTGTAAATGAAAGATCATGGGGGGGAAGGTGGAAGGCCAAGAGTCAAGTTGAACTTCAATAAATATGGGGATTGTATCCGAGTAAGGGGATTTTGGTTCTTTGATCTTTCATGTATTATTACTGAAACTTTTAATGAGGAGAAGCCTGTTTGGCCAAGTTATTTTCTTGAGAACTCTGATTCTTGTGTTGGACRTATTGTGGACTATTCCTTTGTGTTTTTCTCAGCACTWAGGTTGYGTAAGAATGTACTTTGTATTGTAGAATATTCTCATGTATGTTTGCAACATTCTTATTTGATTTCTTCAGGGAATATTTGTYTGAATTCGTGGGCATATAACTATAAATGATTTTYTAAATGCTAGACTATTTTGTGTTTGCAATTATTTATTCATATTATTGTTTTCTCTATGTGAACTATTTCTCGACCATTGACATGAGCATGGTTGGTTCTATGTTTTCTTTCTGGTTACCTTAGYTTCATTAAGACGCATGCATCTTATATTAGCYGCATTTCATTCTTTAGCTTAGAAAACCTTCATCGGTGTATCGAGCTGCAACTAGTAAACCCAAAACTAGAAATGGCTATCGGGCTAGAATCCGGGGATCGGATGGGTTCCCTATTCCAAACAGTGAGAGGTCTAATCAAGACTTCTTATAAGATGTAACCCCAGTTGTTGACAAAGGGCATTTTCGCCCATGTCAACAGATACATACAAAACAAATTTACACCCCAAATCTAAATAGGCCCTGTGATCATGATTGTAGCATGGATCATGGATTCATGCTAAAGTTATAAATTTCATCAAAATTTTTCTTCAATGCAAGCATTAATTTCATCAATCCAGTTTGTGAGTCTGATCATTAATTCCCTTGCAAGGAAATCCTTTAATGAATTTTCTTATGTTTCAATTCTTAGGCTTCCATATAAAGCGTACCATTTTTTTTCACTTCATATTCATCGCTTAGTGGCATCTATTAGAGATTCTTGGATTTGTCCAATATGCCATCATTTCTTGAGGTCATCAATTGACCCCAGATCACCTATGATTTTTTTTAATCCTCGTTGTTCATATCTTTTTATCCTTGTGTCTTAAGCTTTTGATGTAATGGTACAGTCGTATGATTTCAAGCTCTTTGATTGGTTTTCTTGACTAACCCCATTACTCTAAGTGTGTTTGAATGATAGGGGCACTTTGTTGAGTGATTAACTACTGGTATTTCTATGATTTTGATGCCTTCTCTTGAGTGGATCTTGCTCACCATCTTATTGTGTTAATGATGAATGGATTCTTTGATTAACTTAATATGTATGGATGGTTCACTATGAGTGTTACTTGATCTTTGGGTCTTATTGCATCATTCAACTCTTTTGATTGACCATTGCACTGATCTTTCCTTGTTGCTTCATATAACCTTGGTTTCTTTAGATAATATTGGTTGAGTAGTTGGATAACTTTTTCCTCCATGGATGTAACGATTCTCTTGTTTGGGTAAGCATGACTTTGGGTTCTTGCATTGTTTTTTTGGTGATCGAGTAGGTTGTGTGAAGTCTTAATTGTATTGACATTATTTACTTGTTCTTCTAAGTTTGGGTGCATGTTTCTTGAAATGAATGGTTTTCATTGGAAGATTAGATACACTAGCACTTGTTTTCTTATTGAATATTGCATCTCTAATGAAAACTGACTCTTTTGATTGGATGATCAATGATTTCTTCTCTCTTCATTTTCAGTCATTGATTTTTTGCATCTAGATGATAATGAAATGTGAGTGAGTATTACAAGTCCTCAAAGGTGTTTCTTAGTATTTCTTTATGTGCATGGATGTTTTCTATATTTACTCACTCTCAAAGCACACAAAGGTGAGCAATGATTGCGTATCTCATCTTAAAGGAATTCTCAATAAAACTTACCCAATCATTGAATGGACTTTCTTTTAACATCGACCATCTTGAATTTCGTTTGAATGCTTGTGACTAGATGTTTGCTTGATCTCTACTTTGATTTTCACTGAATGGATGGATTGGTTCAATAATATTTGAGTTTTCTTTCATTTCTCTATTCCTGGATGGTATGCAGATTACAAAATAATCTTGCTCACAAAAATCTCATCAAAACACCTTAACTTATTGTGATAATTTGATTGTGGTGTTTTCTTATGCTCATTCGAGATGATCCATGAATGGTTCCTTTTAATAACCTGCTGATTATATGTATGAAATAATACAAATACCCATTTTTAAGAATCAAATGCATTGTAATGCATTGCATCTACTACATCACATAAGTACATTCTAATCGTGCCACTACTAAATGCAATATCATCACCGTTGGTTAGTGAATGTATCATGAGACCTAGATAAGTAATGCTTGTCACTTCTTGAGTTTGAGACAGTAGCTGCATCAGTACCATCCAGGCAGATTTCTTTTGTGTAAGTAGTTGCGTTTTTTCCGAGCTTCTTCATACATTTTATGCCGAGCTTCAATTCTTTAAAAAAAACACGTGGGACATTTCTATCAATTTTGAAGTGGAGCGGAGAGGAAAAAATATAGTGGAGAAAAGGATAACTGACCTCGATGAGCAAGCTGGTGAGTAATTAAATTGTGAATGAGTTCAATTTATTTTAAATTTATTGAAATTTCGACTCATTCAATAAGAAATTTCTCAAGGCTATTAGTAAGAAATATTTAAAACAAAAAATCTATGAACATCAACTCTTTTTTGAAAGAAGCGACCTGGTACCATAAAATCATAATAAGATGAGAAACAAACAGTTTTTGGGTTCAGGCGAGTGAAGGAATTGGTAGTCTGTTGCAGATGCCATAAAATCAATGAATGAATATCTTGGAACCCAAGTTTGATTATCAATTTATTATAGTATTTTCTTGGCCATGCAAAAATAAAATTTCATTTTTTAATAAATTGATTGGAATTTAATATTTGGAAAAAAAGCTTTTGAAGAAATGAAAGCATGATCCAAGAATATATGTAATTGAGATAAAAGAGATTATCAAATATTTTATAAAGGGTTTTTTTTTTGTAGAGGAGTTATAAGACCTAGTGTCTCATTTTTTATAAGGTGTTATAAGGTCATTATTTTGTAAAAGAAGTTATAAGGATTTTATTTTGGTGTTATAAGAGCATTTGTTAGTATGATTTTTGTAATGGAGTTATAAGGTGGTTGTAAAGAAGGGGTCCAACAAATTGTGCTTGAAAAATTGTATTTGGTGTTATAAAGAGTTATTGTTTTTGTAAGTTCTAGACTCGTCTGAAATTGAATAAGGGGATCTTAGGATCTTTTGTGTGTGCCTTAGTCACAATTGACTATCTTTCATTTTTTGACATTCATGCAACGACGAAAATAAATCCACTCATGCAAAGAAGATTACAAATACAAAATACACAAGCAATCTAATATTTGACGAACAATTGACAACAACATGCCTAAAATTGAATAAGGGGGTTGTCAAAGAGGTCACCTTCATAGTTTTTTAAGGTGTTCTAAAAATAGATCTTCACACTTTTAAATTCTCACAACTCTTGCAGATTCCACACTTTTCATAATGGAGAGGATTGTAGAAATATTTAAACACTGCACACATTAATTAACTCAACTTCAGAATCTACAATTGCAATAAATAAGAGCACTCTCACCACAATGCTTATTTGCTTGCAAGTAATGCAAAAGAAACTTGATATGTTCAAACTTCAAAACAAACTATTATATTCGAAGAATTAAGTCTCTTTCGACACCGACAATGTGATTTCATACTACTTCAGGATAATCCATTGTTTGGATTACATATTGATGAACACAATGACATTAAGAATGAAAATGATTTCAATGAAGACATTGATGAAAATGTGAGGAAGCAATTAGAATTGTTTTTCCGTGGGAAGAATTACAATTTAAACATAAATGTGAGGAAACAATTAGGATTGTTTCGCCATGGGAAGAATTACAATTTAAACATAATCGATATGGCTTAGGATACAACAAGGTTCATGATAACCTTTTTATTCCTAATTATTGCAAACCTGTTTTCTTTGTAAGTGGATATTTTTTGAATGATAATCAGAAGATAGAGCTTGAGGATATTGGTAAGGAACAAGTACATGAGATTGTTGAGGATGATGATGTTGCTACAGGTATTACATATTTGTATGATGATCAGATAGATAATGAACCCATATAGTGCAAACACTCTCATCGGTTTGGCCATGACGAGTCAAATTCTTTTGATCTTCACCCATGTTGTTTTTGTGGGAATACTAATCACCCCTCAATAAGGTGCCAAAAGAGAAAGAAAATAATGAGGAAACATGTAAATTTGAATGGTTAGGGACTTGACATTGGAGTTTGGAAGCCAATTTATTGGAGCAATATTATCGACAAGTTTATACATAGGTACAACCACAATTGATTGGAGATATTTCTACAGTTGACGAACATGAATGTTTTTCAGGATTGGATGATATAGGGCATGATCAGGGCCCACTTGATGTAATCTTCTGAATTGAAGATCGAGTCTCCAGACTTCGCTTGAAGATGGTTTGATTATCCTTTTCCACTTTCAAGGGGGGTATATCTCATTATCTATACTTCTCACTTTTCAGTTGACAAGGGGGAAGATACTGATATTTCAAACTTCAAGTTTCAAAGTCTAACTTGTAGGATTATTGTTTATGATGATTGACTATGGATTCAAAATTCAATATTATAGATGAGTTTACCATTTCAGGATGATGGATGATTAATGATTGTTTCAGGACATGATGATGGATTTGACGACTTGATTTTGGATTGGTTAGTTTGACCTTCAAATGATTTTCGCTGAGATAGTTCAACACTTGGAAACTTATGATGGATTTAGGTTTATGATGGATATTGGATGGATGACTTGCCACATTTGGTCATTTGATGGATTTGATGGATTTCAGTCACCTTGTGAATTTGATGGTGGTTCGACAGTTCGACAGACGGTTCAAATTTTTTGATCGACAATTTGGATTTGTGATAATACCAACAGTTTACCTAGTTTACTACTCAGAGGTTTTTTGGCTACATGATTTTCATATACAAGGTTTGGATGTCTTTCGACACTTTTTTTCTGTCAATAGGATTATTGACAGTTTTTTAGTGTGTCATTCTCTGAGAGCCGTTTGTGAACTTATTTGTTCACTTGATAGTCTTCGGACTTTAGATGGATAATCTTCGGATCTAGCAGAGGTCAATTGTTTCTTCTGCATTTGTGCTTGGTGCATTCAGGATTGTCAAACATTTTAAGGATTTGGGATTTGTTGGACATGTAGCTAATTCACTTCTCATCAGGGTTTTCTCTCATCGATTTTGGGTTCACTTCAGTGAACACCTACATGTTGTCTAACTCAGTTGTTACAAAATGATTTTTTTAGACTTGGTTTTGACATCCAGTTTTGGTAGTTTTTCAGGAAGATCTTCATAGACACTCATGAGACCATGAGTTACAGATTGAAGACTTGGATATGTTATCAAATTTTTCACTAATATTTGTTGCTAAGCTGATATATATTTGTGTGGAATTAAGATTAGAGGGGGGTTGTTAAAAATAATCCTAAGTCCTTAATAGACCTTAACAATTAGTTAGTTGTGATACGGTTGTGTGGTTGTTATATGAGTTGTACTATTAATGTACCATTGATGTACATATAAACTTGACTTGGCTTGATGCCTTTTCCACCTGTCTTATTTGTCATTTGTCTTCTTGTTAGTTATTTTACTTTCTTGATCATTTTCTTGCTTCTTGTTTTTATCAGTGTATGTGCAAGAATGTTATGCATAAGTTTCAAAAGCAGTAAATAATCAAAGGCTTATTGTTAGAATGCCTCAACATCAAAAGTTCAATAATATTATGATGAGATTATTTCCAATTACTCATTAATATTAAATGCATTGGGTAGTGTATTGTGTTTATTATTACATCTCATCGATTAATGCTCATGTCTTGCTAGTCTTGATGTCTTAAGATAATCAAAATGTAGTAATATTGTATCGTAGGAAAACACATATACATCTAATTAATGATAACAAAACACCATTTAAAAAGAAACAAAAGTTATAAATAAGACGAATCCTGTAAGAAAAGGGTATCAAAATTGATTTGTTTGGTTATTCACTGCCTAATTATTTTATTCTAATCTCATTTCTACAAAGTAATCAAAATACTAGATAAAGCATTAAATTGAATTATTGGATGAAGGAATTGTTTTTATCTCTATTCAATCAATCACTACAACTTGGGAAAGATGCATGGTTGATTTAGCTATAAATACTTACCAACTATCCCATTTAAGTGGGAGAAAACCTCTTATTTCACCATGACTTATTAGAAATCCATTTACATATCTCTCCCTCACTCTTTTTATTTTCCTCTTCTCTTTTGTAGTTGTTGCTAGGAATTCATGGGGCTTAAATAATGACAAAATCTCATTTTTTTTTAGAGATAAAATGATTATAAGGATGAATATGGATATCCACCAATTTTTCAATGGATTTTGGGTTATTTCATTTTTTTCTACATTTTCCAATGCATCATTTCAGGCTGTATAACAATGAGATTTAGTAGTGGTTTAGAGGTGAAAGTTATTCAAAATGGCGATTTATACAAGCTCACCAAGTTTGGGTAAATTATGGCAAGTTTATATTTTAGCTTGTTCTTAGATCTTCCCAGGGAACTTGGCACTTGTAGAAGGTCTCTAAGGATGATAAATCCATGGAGATGAGCTACTACAACCATGGAATTCATATAAAAAAATCTTGTTATCTAGGGAGGCCTCAATGGTTTATTCTCAATCCTTCTTACAATCTTTGTTATTATAACAGATATGGGAAGTCTTTGAGTGAACTAAATGAGTTTGCTAGGTTTCTTTTAGTTTCCACCTTCAAAGAGAATATTCTAAATCCAAATTATACACCTCACCTTGCAATTAATTTTTCAAATTCAATGATTTGAACTCAATAGTTTGCCTCACTCTCTCTTTCCACGTGGTTTGATATATTTTCAACTAGTTGGAATTTTCTCTTAAACTTCTATTTTGCAGAAGTTTTCCTAAAGAAAAAATCGCTCACTTCACCTTGTAAGCACCCTCTTGAACCCGACCAGTTGAACCTAACAAAATTTTCATTTTTGACATTTCTGAATTTTCCCTCAAATTTCTATTTTCAAGAAATTTTCAATGGAGGGTGGAAATCATGTTGAAGGAGACTATATCTTTCTTAGCTTCATGAGATAAAAGTGACTAGAAGGTCACAATATGATTACCCTCCACATTCAATGAATTTTGAGAACTTTCTTTTTGTGCCAACTCCCAATGCATTTTTTCAGGACAAACACCCCTTTGAACTCAATGGGTTGAACCTAATGAAATTTCCATTTTTGGCATTTTGGATCTTCCCTTAAATTTCTATCTTTTACATGTTATCAATGGAGGAAAAAAAAACATAATCAAGGAGGTTGAACCTTTCTTAGTTCTAAGAGATAAAAGTGATAATACAATAGAAATATGGGTATCCTTTAATTTTCAATGAATTCTAAGAACTTTCAATTCATGGCACATTTCCCAATGCATATTATAGGGCCATGCAATAAGGAGATCATAGGATGGTGTAAGAGGAGATGTTGTTGTAGTATGTTGATTCCTTTTAACCCACAAATTTGGGTTATGTTATGGGAAGTTGATTTTTGTACTTTATCATTGGAGCCCTTGAGGGGATTAGAATGGGTTTAAGAGATTAAAGTGATAATAGAGCCATCAAAATGTGATGCTATAGCCATGGAATCCATATTAGACACAACTTCTTCTGGTGGAAGTTATTGGGGGTGGGTTTCACTCTCATTGATTTCCTTAATGTATTAAAACATTCCCCTAGGGTTGTAAGCAAATTGAAGAAGAATTCCATGACCCAAGGGGAAAATAACTTCCCCAAGTTAAATCGAACCTTGAAAGGATCCATTGCATTGCAAATGTGTTCCAAAATTTTTATGGGCCTATTGGGAATTTTTCTTCAAACCCTAACACTCTCCATAGTTAAATGTTTAACAAAATGTATCTCTTGTTTGATTTTGCAACCAAAGGGAAGCTTGGAGAGGCTCATAATGAGTGTTTTAGTAGCAATAGATCGTTCCAAATCACCATTCCATGGTTGTAATTGATTCCCCCCTTTCATATTTCCAATTGGTGCCTAAGAGCACTGCACTTCCATTGAAGAACAATGATCCGAAGATGAATATGATGAACCGAGAGTTTGAATAAGCTTCCCCCCACCAGAATAGTGTGATTGATCTATGGATTAATTGAATGCATCCTCCACACCATTGAGGTCTTGATGGACACATTCTAATGGCTACCCATGATCTTTGAAAAATTGATAGGATTCATTTTTAGTTGACAATGTTTTTATCTAATGGTGAATTTGAATGTGAAATTCCATGTTTTGATTGAATGCAGATTGATTCATGAAATTGGGGAATTAGTTTTAGTTTATGGTATGCATTTTTTTAATCAAAACTAGGGAATATATATTAAGGTGGCCAAAATGGCAAAGTGTTATAGAATAAAACTGCTTGTTGTTTCAGAGAGTCCTATTAGTGACAATAAGAAAGATACTTTCTCATCAAATAACTTTCCTCCTAATTTTGTTGTCTCTAAATATTTCGTGTCCTTACAAGTGTATATCCGAAAAAAGATATGCAAAATACAGATTGATTTACAAAACATAACAAAAGAGATAAATCATTTTGGATCTGGAGGAGCAAAGAACTGGCTCATTCCATATGTAACATTTGCTTGTTGTCTAGATCTATTGCCTTTGTCCTTGTCCATTTCTTGGCTCAAAGATGAATCTGAGTTTGTAGAGCCTGAAGAAAGAGTGTCACTTTCATATTGGGTTTCATGTTTTATTTTATAACAATCCTTCACTAATTCAATGATTTTCTCTTCATGATTCCCGAGGGTTTCCATGATTTTTCCAAACTGTTCTTGTTGGTTCCTTTCCATGTTTTGAATGATTGCATAAAGGTTATTGATGGCCAATTTTCATTTATGAAGTTCCATGATTATGGGCAGTTTTAAGGATGGAAATTTGTCTTAGAATGTAGAAACCTCGGTGAATCTTACTAGTCCTTAACATGCAAAGATAAAATGTTTGGCGATATTTTGTAAAAATATTCAAATTTCTAAGAATTTAATATACTTTCTATTAAATTTGGGCTATTTTTAAGGTAAAATAATCTTATTCTATAGAATTTGGGAGAATAACTTTTAGAAAAAAAGGAAATTGGTGAATCTTTTTTTTTTTGGAAAAGGCATGGAAAATTAGTCCATGGGCGATATAAGCCCCTAAAAGTTTCCTTGTCCATGATGCTCCAGTGTGAATAAATAAGACAAACTGGGGACCACAATGCCCGAGGAGGGAACATGGCCTTTTGGATAGAGTAGGGATAAGAAAAAGAAATCTTGTAGCCTAGACAAATCACCACAATACTTGAGAAATATAGCAAGAGGTACCTAGAGAAAACCTTGTAAACACAATCATTGGCAATGCCAAGGAGAGATCGCATAGAGAAGCCCCGATGGTTCAATATGATAGATAATAGGTTTTTCTAGAACATGGGAGAATACCACCTCCACCAGAACACCAACAACAAGAAAACACACCATAGAGTAATAAGAAAATTTCCTCCTAAGGGAAACCCAAAACCATATCTATATTCCTTGTAGGAGACCTAGGGAACCGGACTTTGGTTAAGCCAATAATTCTACTTCAGTTGATAAAATAAAATAACTGTTACTATGCATTTCTAGGTAATAATATACCAAAGGATTGTAGAACATACCCAGAGAGAGAGACTTCAAATGGTGCAGCCTAAACAATCTGTATTCAAGCTCAGACAATCACAAACCAACCAGTCAACAATCCATTCATGTCAGAATAGGGGAGGAATAGGCCTAACATTCGAGAGAAGAGGAGGAATAGTCCCAATGTCACCGAAGAGATGAGAAACCCCGCATATATTACCCATTCAAAATCGAGATTATAGTAATGAGAAACGTAGTGGGGAAGACTAGAATTAATGGTCGCATGCATAAAGTAGACACATGCCAAAAGAACCAACCCGCCAAGAACTAAATCCTCTAAATATGAACACATTGAACTCATTAGGTAGGGGTAAGAACCTTACGGAATCTATATGTGACTAGAAACCCCATTTTTCTTTAGAGTTCCAAGTGGTATCTAGGTTTATTCATTTTCCATTCGATCTGTCATTGTGTTAATATCCTTGAGTATGTGAGAATAGGAAAATTTTCCAAGATTCTTTGTGAGCTTTTTGATATGGGAAAGAATCGAGGAAATATTGTAATATTTCATTAATTCCTGAGATATTAAGGGATTGATGACTAGACTTGAGTCTCCAAGAACCACCATATCCCTTATTCCCAGGCTTATGGAAATGGAGAAACCCCGCAGAAGCACATAAGCCTCTACTTGGTTATTAGTTGCAGATCCAAGCCTCGAGGTAAAAATTAATTCCTGGTTTCCTTCAAGGTCATGGATGACCCCTCATTCTCCTACCACCCCTTATGGTATGTATTTATTGCAACCCAATTCCTATCATTTCATAATTTAAAGAGGTTCATTAAACTAGTTTTCTCTGCAATTGCTAGTTTTGGAGTTGTTATGGGTAAACCACTTCTATGATTTTCATGCTGAAATCCATGTATTCTCTTATCACTTTCTATATCTTCATTAATGCAATAATTTCAATGTCTATAAATTTTTGAAGGAAAGGGAGTACTATCACTATTTTGATAGAGGATTTCTCATTTGCAGGATTGTTAATTGGGGAGTTTGGGAGAAAAGGAGATTGGAGGATAAAGAGAGTAAGGTTTCCCATAATTTTAGAAGTTTGTTCGACTTAAGAAATAAGCCATTGATGTGTGCTCCATACACAGTGAAGAACGAAGGTGGAGAGAGATCAATAATGTGCATTTTAAACTCAAGTGTTTAGTGTATTCCAATTATGAGAAGATATGCATTTCTAGCCAAAGTGTTTGGTGTATTCCCTAAACATGAGAAGAGTTTGCAAGCATGGATACAAATTTACAAAGTGTTTAGCATAGCTATTCAAGAATAAATTAAAAGAAAATGTATTTTTTTTCCATTTCGGTTTATTGTATAAGTATCAAAACCCATACACAAATTTATAATATTCTTTTTATTATACTGTTATTATTCACAAGTTTAAACTTATTGTTGTCCATTGGGTTTAGCTCGGGTGGTTGGGAGGAATGATTTTTATCTTTCCCACTTAGGTTCAATTCCCGCAAGTAACATGTTGAGCTCTTAATGAGTATATTGTTGTAATGTCTTTGAGCCTTTTTGTTGATTGGCCTTGTGCCCTGAAGAGTCTAGGGTTTACTGGGTACCTTCCTTGAAATGAGGTGAAGTGCTTGGGAGTTTTCCCCGGGTAGTGTAACCAGGAAAAAAGTTTAAACTTATAAAATATTCAAAATAGAAGATACACTAATAGAAATCTCAAGACACTCATTTGAGGTATGTGAAGAGTCATGGAGTTTGTAAGGGAAAAAGCTATGAAGAAAACTTATAAATAGAACCATTGTCTTCAAGCAAAGGATTCACTTTTTGGCATTGTAAGCTATCTTCATATCCTAATAAAGAGGATTCATTTAGCTAGTGTGTTTATGCTCTTGTAGAGCCTTGTTTGATCTTGGGACTATTCTTTCTTTGATTTGTTCTCTTGGTACTGTTACAAGGGAAAAACTCTCTATGGCCAAGGGTAAACCACAACAGATAGGTATGACTGCATAAATCAACTCAATTTCAACATGTGATATATAAACTAATGTGAAATACGAGGAAGAAGCCTACCTCGATCCAATCGTTTGATTTCGTTCCACCATTGAGCACTTTGACCCAAAACTTTACACCTACAAAAAGTTCTCAACAAACAAATGATGCAAGTATATAGTGACAAAATATAAAATGAGTTAGCACATCAGATAGCACAATCCATTAATAAACATTACAAACATGCCCATGGATAATAATCATATATTTGCAAGATATCAATAGGACGGGAAAGGAGTATCTCTATTAATAATTGATCAACAGAAGTATCAACATTACAGACTTTCGTGTTGGCACAGTTCGAAACCAAGAAACCAAGTTCCTTCCAACTGGGTCTCCACCACTTCAATCCTCCACCAATGACAAGCTCATAACAAAGAGGTAATGAGGTCCTCTTGACAATAAGGAAAGATCTTGGGGGATGAACATTGTGTTCAGACTTGAGGGACAAAGGGATGCAGACTCAATATGAAGTAATTTCTCTAGAGTAACTTTGCTCTCAAAGTTGAATGCTTTCTCTCTCTTTTTCCATAGCTCGAAATTGTGCTCTTATAGCCTCCATAATGAAACTGAAGGGACGAGTCGGAATGTTTCTAGTATATGGAAGGCCAAAGATCAAAGATCTTTGTCGTGACATGTAAACCCGACCTCATTTTGTATTTTCTGGCACAACTCCCGATATACGCGGGTTGTAGTAGAGCAACAAGCGTATACACATCTTTCAAAGCAGTTAGGGAGCATATATGTGGATATATATATTTGGCTTTGGATTTATCAAAAGGGGGTTGATAATTCTGCATAGGGAAATGGAAAAAGGCCCTCTGTGCAAGATAGCAATGGTGAGGCAAATATTTCTATAACAGGTACACGTGGGTGTGATCATTCTATCTTATGGGACTCTTCTCTGTTGTGGTGTTTATTCTCACTTGTATTATGCTTTCCAACATCTGATATGAAATAAAGATCTTCTTAGTGACTAGAGACTATTCACAATATTTGAGGATCTCTGATTATGCATCTACTTTAGTTAGTGGAATATTATCACTTTTATTATATGTTTAATAATGTTTCATTTTAGCATGGCGACCAACTAATTTTATGATAAGGAAGTTCTCCTAGTAGTCAATCAATTCACTTTGGGAGGGAGTTAGGATTGTTTGATTTAGTTCAATTTATGATAACATAAGGTACTATTCTTGCTATTATCAGTTTCATTTCGAGATCTTGTTCCTTACTCCTTTAATTAGGATTTAGTTAACTGCATTTCATACTTCATTATTACATTGCATATTGAATGCATTTCATTCAAACTCATAAAATTCAAATTCTGATATCCAATGAGGAAGTTCTAACTGGGCACTTTTGTCTAGTGAGCCTATGAGGTTGACGAGGGTCATTTTCCCATTTCAAAATTTTGGTAATAGAAGTGGGGGGGGTGGGGACAACAAATCAACCCATGTGGAGCTATTATTTTCATGTTTGCATTAGCAACTCATGGATATACTCCAAATTCTTGCATGGGAGGAAAACATTGCTTTGTACCTATATGATCCTTTGCATGACCTTCCAATGAAGGATATTGGTTTTTTCTATGGTCCAAATACCCAAAATAAATTAAAATAGAAGGAATAAGTAATTCCATGCCTTGATAATGATATAGAGTTAATGAATAAGAAGCCTCTTTAAGAGTTCAACCTCCTTTTAAAATATATCAAATGCACAAGATGAGATTATTCCTAAAACTAGGTCTCCTTGGTATATATAGGAGACAAAGGGTACAATTACAAATAATGGGTCTAGATAACCAACAATAATATGACAATAGAAATGTAATTGTCCCATGACCTAGGGATTAACATGACCCAACCCTTCAAATAAGTATTTCTCTCAACACTTTATTAGCTATGGATGCTTTAGTATGAAGAACTGATCATATTCCCATGTTGCATATTATATTAGTTGGTTCTTCCACTTGATGAGATACTTAGTAATTTATTGATTTCGTAGTTGCTCGATCTATGTTTCAATAACTGTTTCAAGTTTTAATGTGTTTTTTCCCTTTTCAAAAATATCTAGCATAATAGTCTAAATTGGGATCTTGTTACCAATTACCCTCTTTAAACAAGAAACATTGAAGACTAGATGGACACTTGAAGATGGAGGTAACTCCAATTTAAGCCATACTGCCAATCCTCTACCCACCTTATAGGGACCATAGTACTTGGGTTCTAATTTATTTTTATTCTTTTGTTGCTTGAGGGACATCTATTTGTATGGTTTCAACTTTAGAAATACCCAAACCCCCACTTCAAAGTTCCTCGAGTCATTGTGATGCTGATATCCTTGTTGTTTCATCCTATTTTGTGTTATTGCCAAATTGTCCTTCAATAGTTGGAGAACCTCTTGTTGGTGATCTATGCGATCCTCCATTACTCAAACCTTAAATTTCCCTCCCAAGGGTGATCTAATGGATGGAGGATCATACCAATAGTTGGAAGATTGGTTGTTGTCATTGATGTCAACCCTAGTCATGGGTTTTGGACCGCAAGATTGATAAAGGTATTTGTACATGAAGGACAATGCACATGAATATAAAACACCCATGAATGGATAGTATAAATCATGTTGTTTCCGGTGGTATGTGGCACGTCACATGGATCCTCATGGTTGAGGAGAAATGAATTTTTGAAGATGACAATGTGAATTGAAGAAGGAAGTACATGTAGGCCCCGAAGATAATTAAAGAAAAGAATTACAAAATAAGAAAGTATCAGGTCGGCCCTAATGTTAAAATGAAGTGACATAAATGGTATAAATAAACGTCATTATACATTCATTTTAATACAAGTCGAATTTCATAGAAAATAAGAAGTAAAAGAAGGCCAGATTTCAAGGGAGGATGAAGTCTTAAATTGGTGATGTGTTCTAAGGTATGTTATTTTCAGGTCATCTTACCATTTTTTCTATAAAGTTTTTTCTAGAAGGATTCATATGGTGAAATCGCTATGGTATTGAGAATACATATCAAGGTACCTATGGTAAAAATTTCATCTCTTGATTCGCTATAATTACGGAGATACACTCTGTGGAATATAGGGTTTGTGACCAGTCCTGAAGCTAGTCAATAGACAGGTGTTCCGGGTAAAACAATCATAACTTCTTCATACAAAATCCAAATGAAGTGGGACCACTTAAATTGGAAAGAGTACGGACTGTAGTTTCTTTTGTACAAGTTTAAAAATTGGATGTTAAATATTGAGCTCGGGGCATGCTGTACAAGTTGGGTCTTCTGAATAGACCAGAATTGAATAAAGTCTACCATTCTTTCTATAACCTCTTTTTGTGGAGGATTCAAGGAGTGAAAATTGGAGTAGTTTCAGAGAATACATTGAGTAATATTATCTATAGGATCAGAGTACTCCAATAATTGAAGAATTGCATAAATTGAAGAAGTCTCAGGAAGAATTATCAGGTTCTATATGATGATTGGTTGATGGTGATGATTTAATGTAAAGTTTTATTATCTCTCATATATTCTTGGGTGGAAGGAAGGGGAAAGGATGGAGAGTTCAACTCTCTCTTGATATTGGAGGATTGTATCTTCCTCTTGGAGGTTTATCCCTCCCTTTACATTTGTAATTTGTAGCTACCTTTGGAAGTCATTACGTACCTTGAACAATAACTATTGATTATTTCTCATATATTGTGCATGGTGTATTATGGTGTATTGGTGTAACTCTTATACTATTGTTCATTGCTCATTGGATATAGTTGAATGGTTTAAGTATAAGTTAATTTTTTTTTTTTTAATTGTACATGATACTGATTCACCCCCCTCTCAGTGTCAACAATTGGTATCAGAGAGGGTTACCTTCAGTACAATTTAACCACTGGAAGGAAGATCCTATGCAGAAATGGAAGACAACATTCCAAATGGGATTCCACCATTTGATGGAAGGAATTTTGAATACTAGAAAAATAGAATGGAAACTTACTTGAAAGCTCTTGGGGCAGATGTTTGGTTC
>ML779270.1:63530-78431 GCA_009831015.1 Picea engelmannii | reverse complement strand
TGGAGATGACTCATCTGCCAAAATACTTGGAGAAGGTGTAGTAGAGCTTGGAAGAAAAAATGTAAAAGCAAAGAATGTTCTATTGGTTGATGACTTGAATCATAATCCACTTAGTTTTAGTAAAATGTTTGATCAAGGATACACTCTTACGTTTGATTCCCAAAAATGTAAAATCAGAGAAAATAACTCAGGAAGATTGGTTGCAACTGCAACAAGAAGACCGAACAACATATACATCCTAGACATGAATAAGAGAGAGAAGAAAAAAACCACACAAAAGGATTCTAAGGAATAAAATGTCCCAAAGACCAAAAATAAGGATGAAGTATTATTGAGTGCCACATGTTCAGGGGGAGCAACCCCAAAGAAGAGAGTTACATTTTTCCATTAAAATCAGGGGGAGAAGCCCTAACCTTTTCCATTGATGTTAAAGGGGGAGAGAAATTGGGATCATGATGATAGGGGGAGAATGAGTGTTTCCATCAATGACAAAGGGGGATATTGTTGGAAGATTGGTTGTTGTCATTGATGTCAACCCTAGTCATGGGTTTTGGACCACAAGATTGATAAAGGTATTTGGACATGAAGGAAAATGCACATGCATATACAACACCCATAAATTGATAGTATACATCATGTTGTTTTTGGTGGTATGTGGCACATCACGTGGATCCTCATGGTTGAGGAGAAATGAATTTTTGAAGATGACAAATTGAATTGAAGAAGGAAGTACGGCCTTGAAGATAATTAAAGAAAAAAATTACAAAATAAGAAAGTGTCAGGTCGGCCCTAATGTTAAAATGAAGTGACATAAATGGCATAAATAAAAATCATTATACATTCATTTTAATACAAGTCAAATTTCAGAGGAAATAAAAAGTAAAAGAAGGCCGAATTTCAAGGGAGGATGAAGTCTTTTGGTGATGTGTTCTAAGGTATGTTATTTTCAGGTCATCTTACCATTTTTGCTATAACTTTTTTTCTAGAACAATTCAGATGGTGACATAAACATGGTATTGAGAAGACATATCAAGGTACCTATGGTAAAAATTACAGCTCTTGATTCGCTATAATTATGAAGATACACTCTGTGGAAGATAGGGTTTGTGACCAGTGCTGAAGATAGTCAATAAACATGTGTTCCGGGTAAAACAGTCATAACTTCTTCATACATAATACAAATGAAGTGGGACCACTTCCATTAGAAAGAGTATGGACTTTAGTTTATTTTTTGCAAGTTTCAGAATCAGATGTTAAATATTGAGCGCGGGGCATGTTGTACAAGTTGGGTCTTCTGAAAAGACTAGAATTGAATAAAGTCTACCATTCTTTCTATAACCTCTTTTTGGGGAGGATTCAAGGAGTGAAAATTGGAGGAGTTTCAGAGAATACATTGAGTAATATTATCTACAGGATCAGAGTACTCCAAGAATTGAAAAATTGCAGAAATTGAAGAAGTCTTAGGAAGCATTATCTGGTTCTATGTGATGATTGGTTGATGGTGATGATTTAATTTAAATTTTTATTATCTCTCATATATTCTTGGGTGGAAGGAAGGGGAAAGGATGGAGAGTTCAACTCTCTCTTGATATTGGAGGATTGTATCTTCCTCTTGGAGGTTTATCCCTCCGTTTACATTTGTAAGCTGTAGCTACCTTTGGAAGTCATTACTTCCCTTGAACAATAACTATTGATTATTTCTCATATATTGTGCATGGTGTATTATGGTGTATTGGTGTAATTCTTATACTATTGTTCATTTCTCATTGGATATAGTTGAATGGTTTAAGTATAAGTTAAAAAAAAAAAGTTTTAAATTGTACTTGATACCGATTCACCCCCCTCTCAGTATCAACAATTCTCAATCTAATGGGAAAACTGAGATTGTGAATAAATACATACAAGGTCATTATCTCTATTGATTTTCATTAGATAAACAAAAATAATGGGTCAAGTGGTTATCATTGGAAGAATGTTGGCAGAACACCTCCTTCCATACATCGTTAAAGTTTTCCTCATTTATGGGGACTCTATTGTGATGCTGATATCCTTGTTGTTTCATCCTATTTTGTGTTATTGCCAAATTTTCCTTCAATAGTTGGAGAACCTCTTGTTGGTGATCTATGCGATCCTCCACTACTCAAACCTTAAATTTCCCTCCCAAGGGTGATCTAATGGATGGAGGATGATACCAATAGAGTCCCCATAAATGAGGAAAATTTGGATGAAGTACGAAAGGAGGTGTTCTGCCAACATTCTGCTAATGGTAACCACTTGACCCATTATTTTTGTTTATCTAATGAAAATCAATAGAGATAATGACCTTGTATGTATTTATTCACAATCTCAGTTTCCCCATTAGATTGAGAATGATAAGAGGAATTGCAAGCAAAATGAGTACTCAAACAAGAAAACAACTTTGTTCAAAAATTACCAATGAAAATTGAATCTCTATCACTCACAATAATATTTGGGTTCCCATGTAGCGTTTGCACTATTTTTATGAATGTTGTGGCTACTATACTTGTTTATAAGCATTGCAAGTTGCAAAAAAATGGGCATACTTTGTGAGTATATCCACCACTACCATGATGAAATTCTTCCTTTCATATTTTAATAGATCTTTGGTAAAATAAATTGAGTCGTCTTCCTAGTGATGAATTGGTATGGCTAGCGGTTCTATAGGTCCTAGGGTTTTGTTATTCTCTCCTTTATAGCGTTGGAAAACCAGACACTCAACCACAAATTTTTGAACATTAGTTTTAAGACCCTTACAAGAGAAATCCTTCTTGATCCTATGATAAGTTTTCAAAAATATTGAGTGTGACCTATAGACAAAGTGTGTAGATTTTTGAGAACCTTCTAGTTGAGTTGGGAATTCTGACATAATTACAAATGAACCTTATACCAAATCAAACCATTCTTCCATACAAATTTATGTGATGCACTAGGGTCCTCTTGTAGTTGTTTAATGACATATCTTGTATTCTAGTCCTATTTCCATTCTATCCTTTCTTCTTCCACGTAGTCAACTTTCAAAATCGATATAGCACAAAGCAAGGCCTCAATTTCTTCTTCTCTCCTTAAAAGTGCATCCACCACTACATTTTCCTTCCCTTTTTGATCTGAAAAACCCTTAGATGCTTTTTAATCTTTCAATACATAAAAATCATCTACTTGATCTTCGAAATAAAGTGATCTCTTTACTGTATGCAAATTACATGTGAAACACTAATCTAACCAATTCCACTTTAATGATAAAATGACTTGCAAATAATCAAGCTTGAAATGAACAACAATAATGAAATCACATACACAAGTTGGAAAAAGAGAAGTTCACCCAATTTAGGCTACCTCTTCGGGTCCACTTCCAATAGAGACCTTCTTTCATTAATGCTCAAATTATTATGTTTTACAATGACCTTTTCATATGTTGTCTAAATGCAAAAACAAAGTGCACCGTTGGATTCTTGGCGAAAAATTGTGCAAAATGAGTATAAAGTTCCCGAAAATCTGTCAAGGTACCCCTTTGCACACTTTACGGTGTGACCTCACAACTTTGGTACCCTTGGGCATGCGTTATGCGACCAAAAATCTGCCTTCATTAGTGTGTACAATCATCGGTTCACATGGCCATTAAATAGGGAACGATCCCCTAACCCACCTCCACAACTATTGGATGGTCTTTAATTGCAATTTGTTGTATAGTTATAGCTAAACAGAAATGGTAGAAAGTTGGTTAGTGGAGGTTATGCAACTAATTTCTATATTTGGTGGGTCGAGGGTTCCATTCCCACTAACTACCATATATTCTATTGTTTTTTTTGTTATTTGTTGTAACTATAACATATAGAACCCTATGTTATAAATAACATATGTATAGTTATAAATCCCGTGGATATATTCGTCGTTATCCTGTGCTTTTGGGGGAATGGTCACATAACATAAAATATGTCCAAATTATATGGGTCGAGGCCTAAGCCCTCGGCCCTATTCCCACCCAAATTACACCATACATCAACTTAACCAAATATAAAACCATATGCTTGTTAAGTTCCACCGTGTATCCTATTGGTCCACCGTGAGGTTATAGACGTCGTGGGTTTGACCCCCATCTAATCCATAATTTTACATAACCTTAACCCATATAGGCCAATGGGAGGTCGCCACATCGTGGCCTCTCATTGGCTGACCTTGCCATGTGGCAATGAATGTTTGGACCACTTGTGCACCACTTGTCAACATGTAATTCATTGACATGGAGGTATGATATGCCCATTCAACTACCATAACCATGTTCCATGTGTCACCCTTGTAGTGGTGACACATGTCACCTCTTTTAATTTTCCCTTTGAACATTTTTCCAGGTTTGACTAGAACATTTGCCTCTTATAACTTTTGCATACGAACTCCGCTTGAGGTGTCGTTTGCGCCATTGGAAAGATGACGACGAGCTCTACACATTGATGACATTTTCAGGAGAATTTTGGATGTTTGAATTCTTAGCATTACTAAACCATTATGGACCTCTGTGGATGTTTCATATCTTTTTGGACCTTTGTGAGCATTCTTGGATTCTCCTGGATCACCTTTTTTTAGATAATTTCAAAGTCATAACCTAGCATCTTTGTGACCTATTTTTGTTGTTCTTCTGAAGATGGTCGTTGTTATAAGAATTACTTCAGAATATCATGATATGTTTTTACATTATAGTGTCTTCATATTAATAAAGATAACCTTTTCTTAAGTACATGTCATATGGCCAACCTTTTCTTCTCATAAATGGGTTTTGGTAAGTTATTTCCTTTAATTTGGAAACTTTCAAAGGCATGAGACCTTCCTTCTTGCACTGGAACAACACCAATTCCATGCCCTGATGCATCATACTTCACAATAAAGGTTCATGGGTATCCAAGAAAAGAGTTTTACACATGGCCTCATTAATTTTTCAAAAGCTCGGGTTGCTTATTGAGTCCAAGAAAATACATCCTTTTTCAATAATGAAGTTATAGGTGATGCTATTTGACCATAGTTCTTGAAATACTTGCACTAGTAACCCATCAATGCTAATAATCCCATAAGATTCTTTAAGGTTTTAGGAACTACCATTCCATCATAGCTTTAATTTGTTTAGGGTCCACCTCAATGCTCTCATGGGATGCAATATGGCCCAAATATTCCACTTCCTAAATCACAAAAGAAAACTTTGAATGTTTTTCATATTTTTCTTGCTCCTCATTTTACGACCATGTCAACATGTTGTACATGATCTTCCCAATATTTTTTGTAAATTAGTATATCATAAAAAAATGATAACACGAATTTTCTAAGGGTGGGCTTGAAAATATAATTCATCAAGCTTTGAAATGTTGAAGGTGCATTGGTAAGGCTAAAAGTCATCACCAAAAACTCATAATGACCATCATGTGTTCTGAAGGATGTTTTGGGGATGTCTTCATCCCTCATTATAATTTGATGATATATTGAATGAATATCCAACTTAGTAAAGAAATTTTCTCCATGCAATTCATCTAATAATTGATCAATCACAAGAATAAGAAAACTTATCTTCAATAGTTATCTTATTGAGCTCCCTATAATAAGGACACGTACACCAAGAACAATGTTTTTTGTAAACCATCACCTATGGCGATGATAAGGAACTTTGGCCCTAAGGTTGAATGATTCTAGCCTCTATCATTTCTTGAATCGTACACACAACATCAATCTTCTAGGCATAGGGGAATTTTAAGGTTTAGATGTAAGGATGAAGGCTCCCTATAATCAGTTCAATAGCATGATCATTCTCTTGAATAGGAGGATGGAATTTTTGTATCTTAACAAATACTTTGGAATGATTGTCAATAACTCTTTCGAGATCCAAGGGAATATATGGTTTAGATGTTTTAACATTTAGTGAGCACAATTGTGAAATTACACCATGGCATCCCTTTTTTAACAATTTTGTCATGTTGTTAGATATTATCACTTTAGACTGTTTCCATTTCATACCTCTGAGTTCACTTTCCTTTCCTTTTGAAGAAAATCACATGAAAAAATTATGAATATTAAAGGTCACTACTCCCAAAAATTGTAACCATTGGACCCCTAAGATCATATAAGCACCACCAATTTGGATTGAAATCATTGGACTATCCAAGATATAATCACATATAGTGAGCTTAATACTATGGCACTTCCCTGAACAATTCATGGTACCTCTATCTAAAATCATTAGTTGAAACTTTGGTGTTGGATATATAAAGCAATTGAGAGGTTTGGATAATTTGCAGTTAATGAAGTTATGGGTACTATCAGAATCAATCAACACCGTTACTTATTTTGATATAATTGTATATTCAAAGTTTGATTGCTTATGCCAACCAAAGCATGACAAGATATGATTGGGGCAATCTCTTCTAGTTATAGATCTTTAGAAGGTTCTAGTTCTTTTTCTTCTTTCTCTTCATAATCAATGTAGAATGATTTATTCTCACCACACTTATGCCCCTTATTGTACTTGCTGTCACAATTGAAACATAGTCCCTCTTCTCTTCTTTCATCTAGTTTTTTGGGTTTCAACCTTGTAGGTTGAGTGAGGTTAGGAGTGGGAACATTGTGCCCTCATAGGAGTTAATGGAAATCCTTCTATTTTTTAATTTCAAATTTCCTTGCCACATTGAAAGCCTTCTCCAAGGATAGACTCCAAGTAACATACCTAATAATGAACACTCTCCTTTAAAATTCTTATAAAGAGTTCCAACAAATTATCCTCCAGAATGTCCTTCACTCTAAGACTCAACTTTTTGAAATTGTCAAATGTGCTTTGTAACTAGACCTCTTTTCTTGAGCTTTATCAATTAGCTAAAGAAAATGTTGCTCATAATATCCCTATGATGTGCTATCAATTCATCCATAAAAACGAACCATGAGACAATGGAGTCATTTTTTCTATCACAAATTTGTTGGTACCACATAAATTTATCAGGTTCTACATACAAGGATACAATAGTTACCTTTTGTAAAGTTGGCACTTGGTATAGATAAAATAATTTGTCCATATGGAATATCCATGTTATGGGATCATTACCATGAAAATTTTTCATATAGATCTCGAGAACGAAATAACTCCTTGGTCCTAATTTGAACCCATGATGACATGGCTCTTGGAGTGATGATTGATCAAGTGTGTGGGATTCAAACCTCGTGTTCTCCAATTGTGTTAAAATATATGACTAAGAATCAACTATCTTGTTCTCCGTATTATATTTTTTAGGAGGTGAATTTAGTGTATGGAGGCATCTTGTCTCCTTCAAAATGTTCTCCTACATGTCTTTGAGATAATGTAAATTTCCCATCTCTTTGACATCATCTTTAAAATCTTGGAATTCAACTTTACCTATGATATATAGGTTGTCAACTTTTCTTGCCACTATATATTCTTGGCTCTTGATTATATCTTCAAACATGGACATCTTAAATTCCAAATCTTGATTATATTATTCTATCAAGGATGAAACCTTAAAATCTTTTCTAGGACTCACATTTTTTCTATTACATCTAGACATGACGGGTGTAGGATTTTGGAGACTATTCTGCTAGCAAAAAATAACCTATTATAAATTCTTTATTTCTAGTGTTTTTTTGCTAATTTTTTTCTTCAGAATATAATATGATATTTACTCTTCAATATTTCACTAAACCCATGTAATTTTGATATTACAAGATATTGTTTTGGTTGAATTACCAAACCTTGTTGCTTTTTCCCTATTTTAGGAGTGAAATTGTATGAGCTACCATGTTGCCAATACTTCACTTCCAGGTTTGAAATTTGGATCTAAAACATTTTGGTTTGTTTTCTTTCTAATTCAAGTAGTGGAACTTTATTTTGATCTTACAATATTTATATATGACCATTTTACCAAAATCACCTACTTAAGCTTAGTTTGAGGACTAGACAAAACCCTAAATTAAACAGTCTATAAATCCAAAAATATAGTAAATTAGATTCTAAATTTTTTACCCAATTTACTTCACTATGTCATGTATCTACCCTAAAAATTTCACTTTCTGAAAATAACCCAATTTTTTTATAGTGAAAATGGTAACATAGCTTGTTTAAAGGAGCTCAAGCCCAGGATTGTCTACTCTGAAACCAAATGTTATGGCCCAAATACCCCAAATAACATAAAAATAGAAGTAAAAAGTAATTCCATGCTCTAATAATGATATAAAGTTAATGAATAAGGAGCCTCTTCAATGGGACAACCTTATTTTAGAATATATTAAATGTACAAGATGAGATCATCCCTAAAACTAGGTCTCCTTGATATATATAGGAGACAAAGGGTACACTTACAAATAATGGGCCAAGCCAACTAAAAATATTATGACAATAGCAATGTAATTTTACAAGACACAAGGATTTATATTTTATTACCAAATTTCAATGGTGAAGGTGACGCCACTACATTAGATTATATTCGATTTTTTAAAAGTAGGGTTCAAATGTTGAACATTGTTGAAGAATATATATGTAGGTTATTTAAAGTTGAAGATTGGTATTATTTCTTACCTATTCATTCAATCCACAGTTGAAACAATGTTAAGGAAGTTTTTTAGGATGCTTATGGCAATTATCAAATAGAAAAATTGTACCAAGAATTGGGCAATATGCAAAAAGAAGATGACGACCCTATTCAAGATTTCAATACTTGATTTTGATAGACACATATTATTATCTTTAGGAAAAAATAGGCCTTCACCAAGGTAACTTGTGAGTAGTATTTAAATTCCCTCCTTGTTGAAATAGTCCTCTTCATTAAAAATAAAAAAGATTTAGTGTTATCCTATAAAGAAGCTTGATTGATACAAAAGGACTTGCAAATGTATCTAATATCTTGCATCTATCTCTGAATCTTTATGACAATATTCAGTGTGAAACCAATTCATTAGAGTATGTGATGGATAAAATAGAGGATCTAATTAAGGATATATGTTACAACCTTCTGTTTTTACTAGAAGAAATAAACGACATGGAAAGCACTAGTCTGCAAAATGGCTTTGTTTAAAAGTCTAGTAGATAAAAAGAACAAGAAAAACCTCTACAAGGCCTAAGAAGACTATTGTAAAACATGTTGAAAGTCCACATCCAAATAAAGAATATGCCAAATTCACAGTGAATACTAACTTATCTATTAGGACGATTAAAAATTTAGATGGTAATGTGTGCACCACAATAACTAAATGCATTTATGTTTTTTATTTTTTCATTGGATTAGAATATTAGGAATGTGGTGTGTAATTACAAGACATATTGGATGAAAATAAATGTTTAATAAATTTTATACGGTTTCCCTTTTGAGATTTTCACGTTCCACAAAACTTATGACCTTTAACACTTCAAAATATAATAATGAATCTCACCTTGACCAATAAGAAGAAAATATTATAGACACTTCCTTCTTGCTCCTTGACTATTTTATGAATCTCCATTCGATGATTTTAATCTAATAGGAATTCAAATCCATACCTTTCAATGTGGGTTGTATCGTAGGAAAAGAACAACTGGAGATTTTTTATAAAAGTAAGATTGGCTAAGACAAAGAGGTAGTCATAGTAATCAATGCTTTAGAATAATCAAGCATACACTATGACCAGGTAACAAAATAATATTTAAACTCCATTCTTTCTTTTGAAGGTTATGATAGTGACATTTATGACATAATTGTATGTTGGATGGAATCTGTGTTTGTTTGAATACCTTCATAGAATTATAAACACCTCATATTTTTGTCCTTGAATAAATATTACAAAGATTCAGTCTCCCCAATCTTGCATTTTGTGGTATACTCGTCTCACTTACCTACATATTACCCAAATATTCTTAATCTATTCATATCATTTGATGGTTACATTGGCACTATGATTTCACTTGATTCTTTAGTGTGTCATTGCAATTCTTTAGTGTGTCAATGCAATTGGGGTAGGAAGTAGACCAATAAATAAAACTAAAATTTCATTTTGTTTTCATATATTAGTGTTTGTTTTCCACTTTATTGCTTTAGTCATTTTCTTGATTTCATAGAGTAATTGCCTTATATGCTTGATTATAATTTTCAATGCATCTTTCTCTCTCATTTCACTTGTTGATTTTGTACTTTAATTTTCTTTTCTAGAATCCAACATATTTTCCTTGATAAGTTTCAAGATATCTTTCTATTGATCATGAGCATAAGGTGAGATGGGATTTAATGTTGATCATTGATGTCAAATGATAGACATAGTTAGTCACTAGTCTTGAAGCTTTCCATAGTAACTAAGCCTTTGATTGTTCTTGCACCTTATCTTGATTAACAAGTCAACTTCCTAAAGGAATCCATTCACATACACTAAATGAACAAGTCATGTGAAAGGTGAAAAATAGAAGTTTGGTCCTGAAAATGTAAGTGAGGTACTTTGAATATTGAGGCATGGAAAATATTAAACAAATATTGATAGAAGGTGATCGACCCCCTTTATCTCGTAAAGGGCATCTTATTCTCATCAACTGCTAAACAACATATTTCAAATATAAGGAAATGAAAATAAGTTAAACTACTGAGGTTATGGACTTCTGGATGAAAGTGGAGAAATGATTTTGATGTTGTGGTGACTCCATTGAGGCCATGTAGTAGAGGAACAAATGAGGGATACTCTATTCCATGCACGTGAAATATTTTTCCACACCAAATCTAAATTGGCCCTATGATTATGATTGCAGCGTGGATAATTAATTCATGCTAAAGTTACAAATTTCATAATTTTTACCTTTCAACTTCCCTCAACATTGGTGTGTTGTCATGCACAGTTTTCACACCCACCATTTGCTCTTCTCTTTTCTCTCATGTTGATTTCACCACCATGTGTGCTTTTCATCTCCGTTTTTCATAAAATTTCTTCATCCACACCCAAATGCCCATTATACCTTTCTATCATTATCACACCCTTTCCTTCATGATTTCATTTATCACACACTTATCTCTATTTTTATTTCCTTCATCTCAATTATCTTTGTTGTTCTTTCTTGGAATACACTCATACTTATAAATTTTAATGATTCTCTTGCATCCTTAAACATATTCAAGTCACAAGGACATGGGATATAAATATAATCTTTGATGTGTCTTATGAACATTAGGATATTTAAGGATTCTATTCTTTGTTTGGATTCAACAAACAACAACAAAATCTTACTATGACGACTTCTTCTAACAAGCAAGAATCTAAGGTTGAAGAATTTCAAGTCACCAAATATGCTTGGATTTGGCATATATGTCTATTATTTGATAGTGTGATATGTCATCAAACTATAAGAAACCTGATTGAGGATACAATATAATGATAGACATTGGAAAATGAGGTACCAGAGAAGAAAGTGGTTGAGATAGAATTAAAAATCAAGCAATTTAATGATGAATTTAGGGGTTCAAAATTGGTTGCACAAATAGTCTATACTCTAACACTTATAAATTTGAATGTTTTTGCGACGAAGTTTCGTCAGAATAGGGTCGTTTTTGTGACCAAGATGATTTTTTTTTTGTCGGAATCGATTCGTCGATCTAGCGACCACACATGGATCTTTTCCGGTCTAGCGACCGGGAAAAGAAGCCTATACACAATAGGGAAAAGTTACCATTCGTCGGTCCATCCACCAAGATTAGTCGGTCTAGCGACCCACTTTAGTCGCAAGCCTTGCTAGCATCTCTAAGAAAAACATAACCTTGGTCACTCTAGCGACCATAATTAGTCGGTCTACCGACTAATGTTAGTCAGTCTTACGACTAATATTAGTCGCAAGAGAAACCAAGACAACCTTGGGAAACTTAGTCAAGCGGCCAAATGGATATACAAGTGACGAACCTGTTCGTCGCTAGAGCGACTAATGTTGGGGTTTTAAAAAAAATAATAATATGCCATTCACACAGGAATAAGCCCAGACTAGCAAGCTACATAAGCATACTTTCTGTTAGTGATAAAAAATCACTTGCTAATATTTCCCAAATCACATGATAAGAGGATCATTAGGTAGAAGAGTTATTTTTAAATCTTAAAGTTTTAGAGGCTTTGAGAAAGGTTCAAATTCACATAAATTCAATAAAATGAGGATTTCACCTCTAAAAATAGGCCAAAGGTTAATTTTAGCTTTTAGCGGCTAAATGTGAAATTTACAGTGTAATGAGCTGCCGAAAAGCTTTGACTTTCGGCGGCTAAAAGGCAAAATACACAACTAGTAAGTTGCTGAAAAGATCTGACTTTCGGCGGCTAAAAGGAAAAATACACGACTAGTAAACCGCCGAAAATCTCTAACTTTCAGCGGCTAAAAGGAAAAATACATGACTTGTAAGCCACCAAAATCTCTGAAGAGTCCAGATCGGTCTTCTTTCTTCCCAGATCACGTTTTTCCGTTTCCAGAATCTGTGGGAATGATCTCAAATTAAAGATAATAATTATCAGAAGCTAGATAATCCTCTTCATCAAGTTTTGGAGGCATATGGTAAGGGAATGAAGCCAAATGGCATCTTTATCCTTGACAGAAATTGCCCATCCATCAAAGACAGATTTCAAAATTTGTGATTTTCACCAACAAGTTGCCAAATAATTCTCCAGGTTGTCAAATTCGACTTATGATGATAAGATTGGATCATTTATGCTAAAAGATCAAATTGATTATGTTTATTTTTGGTATTTTAGATCCATTAAATTAGGATATTGAAACCTTGATGTAAAGGCTATTAAAGCCTAAGAATTCTAAGACACCAAAGGGGGAGAAAACAGTCTAAGGATTGTGGTTCTATTCTTGAAGACTTGTACATTTCATCCTTTGGAGATGTCCATGAATATATCTTGACATCGAGCTTCTTTCACTTTGTTTTTTCAGTTTTCATATCCTTTCTTTCCAAGTTTATGTATACTCAATGAAAAAAGGTTGTCATCCCATCTCTTCGTTGGTATATTAGACTTATATACATTGCTTCTTATGTTTATCTTAGTGCCAGATAGATGCCATCCTATCAGTGCACTCATAAGCTTAAGCTACAAGTATTTACTTATTATGTCTGACCATCTACGATATACAAATCTTATATATGTTTCTACTGGTATGAAGAAGTATCTTACCTATCATTACTGGCCATTCACATATGCCTTTGTGTAGGTATTTCTTGCTAGCATAATGAGTCTTCTCCATTTTTTCACACATTGATTAAAACCTTCTGAGAAACATAGTTGAAAGCCTTGGTCTTTCAAGTGACCCATGTCTTTCTAAATGGATGTGAGTTTATAATGTCATATGATTTGATCCTTTTTCCTCCACAGTTTATTGATCTATTTAAGCTACCAAGCTTACACCCTTCTACAGTCAGGGAGTGATTTCTTGGAGAGATAACACTTTCATTATGTACTTGAGAGTTGGCATTGGATTCAACCCCCTAACGGTCAATACTGGTGATCCAATTTACCTTTTCATTTCTAGATGTAAGCACCATTGTGATGAGTCTCAATCCATGCTAGGGGATTTAATATTGAGCCTCAAATTGTGGAAGGTGAATCTAGAGAATTGGGTGGAGGAGCTTTCACAGCAGCATACCTCCCTTACAGAGTAGTTGGACACTATTAAATCGAAGGAATTACTTTTAGATGTGGAAAATCAATGCCTAAGAGAAAAATCCAGGGAACAAGAAGCTGAAATTTAGAAGCTACAATGACATGTAAAGAAGATAGACAGCCTTCCCGAGCCTGATACAAGCCCTAGGAGGTTGATAGTCACATCCAACATATGACCAATTTTAATACATATCTCATCGAGAAGGAAATAACAATTGAAGGCATAGATATGTACAATGTGCATATTAATAAGAAACACACAAATCCTATGAAATGTATTAACTTAAAATATGTGCATTTGGTAGTTATACAAATAATCTATCCAGATTCAATTTTAATGTTTCACAATTTTCAGATACAATTAGGCTAAAAAACAATTATGAACTAATGATTACTACTTGCCAATATCCCCATAACATTTTTTCATGCAAGGAAAATAATTTTATTTCATGATAAATCAATGTTGAACCTAGATTATTGAAAGAGTTAATAACATACTTATTTTACCAATTTCAACAACCATTTTCTAAATTTCATACAGGCAAATATCAGTATAGTGAGTAGAGCCAAAATAGATTGGTGTCCACTTTTCCATAAAATCATGGCATGTTACATGTTTTCCTTGATGGTTCACTAGGTTAAACAACCCACCAATGGAAACTTTGCCTATTGAGGGCCCGTCTTTCACCTGTGTACATTGATTCTTTATTTCTGAAAACAACAAAGAGTGAAAATATCTCAGATTTCACATAGATGACTTAAAATTATTTTATCTAGAGCTATATTAGTGGAGAAATTTGAATTTCTAGAGGAAAGAAAAACTCATGATGTTGGGGTAGCAAAAGAAGTCTTATATTGTATTGACATAAGAAAGACAATTGTAATTAAGATTGGTCAACCAAAATTCTTATGGCAGAGTAAGATGGCTATATTTAAGGCTTATATTGAATTACACAGGATTTAACTGTCCATTCAAGAACTAGATTTAAGGGTGCCTACCCTTCTCATTCTTTGTTGTTTTAATTAGCAGATTGATTGTCCTTAATCCATATCCTTTATGTCGACAATATCCACCTCTTTAGTGTTGGTTCACTTAGGGAGGCAAAATCTTTGTAGAAATTTTTTAATCTTTATTGTAGAGCCACTGGAATGGAACTAAATTTGATCAAGTCCTATATCTCATTCAGTTGCAATAGTGAAATATCAAGTAGAAGAATAAAATAGTCTCTTCCACAAATGAGGTATATTTAAACAAGG
>ML779270.1:36098-48359 GCA_009831015.1 Picea engelmannii | reverse complement strand
AGTTACTGCAAATGTCTCTAAATCCACTTCCCAAAATAATGAGTTGAATTTTATAGGAAGATATTCTCTAAAAGGAAGGCATTAAGGTATCTATCATCAATTGGTGCGAAATAAGATTAGGAACATGAATTGAGATCTTGGACAATAAATTTGAGAGAAAAAACCACTAAGTACAACTTGGCACTGGGAAGGGACCAATTATATACACCAATAATTCAAGAGACATTGAAGGGTGTTCCATAAAGACTAGAAGAATAACCAATCATAGAAGTGAAAACTCAAAATCATGGTACATCTCCCACGACAATACTAAAACCCAATTGAATAAAATAAGTTATTTTTTCAAGGGAAACAAAACTTACAGATGCCACCTAATTACTAAATCATAGAGATATAAATTACACCACCCCCTGCTTTTATTTTTTATGTCTTTTGATTTTTTTGTCTTTTTCATATTACATAAAGATTTAAAAAGAATAAAAAATGCTAGAATATAGTGAAGGATATGAGTGCCATTATACATGCAACTACATTCCAAGCGAACATAAAAAACCTATGCAAAGAAAGAATAAAAGGTGTCAGGAAATTTATGTGCACTCATCATCGTGTCTCCTCTAGGGATATGGGGTCAAAACTATAGAAAACAATGGATGCAAATGACAAGTGAAAAAATTGAATGCAATGTTGGTGAGCATAAGGAAGAAAATTGCAATGGAGCATTCTCCATAAGTGCACAAATGACAATAAGCAATGTATGTGAAAATCAATATGATAATAAGATCCCATAGAGAAATAACTAAAAAATAGATGAGAAGGAAACATACAATTTTGAACTGAAAGTCATGCTGGGGCTAATGGGGCTCTTGGGAATAAAAGAAAGGGTCAACATGGGCACCAAATGGAAAAATAGGTGTTAACTAGGCCAACCCATGATAGGTAGGCACTAAATGACTGTTGTAAGCAAGGACTTCTCACCTAATGCACATATGGTTAACAAAGCGAGGAATTTCGACACATAGAAAAGGTAACTTAGATCACCTACAAGATTGTTTTCCCATGACTAGGCCCACATCAAGTGAAGGAATAAAATTAATAAGGTACATGTGTTGTCCCTTTCTATGTCAACAACAATGCATCCATTCACTGGGAACAAATTGATTATTCCACTAAATTAGGGTTTATGGTTTACATGATGAATTGATGATGGAAGAAAGTGAACGTGTGAGTCAAATTTGAGTCCAGAAACCCTCCCATATCGTTAAGGCATGTGAATAGTCTATCTATTTCAAATTTCAATGCATTTAGAAACAATTTGAAAAAATTTCAACGTTGGCTCCATTCACAGGTCACTGTTGCCCATGTCTAGTCCTAGTACAATTTCCTTGTAAAATTTGTATAAGATATTTGGAGAATTATAATTTTGAAGGTGCTAGGCCTATTCCTACACACCATGATGAGATCACCTCTCATTGACAGTACGTGTATGATCCATTTTAGTTTTGGGTTCTTAGTTTTCCCAATTGCGCGCACCTTTCAATCTAGTCAAAGTTCAATTAATGTCTCTTGTTACTGTAGGGTTATAAATCCTCGTGATCCTAATGACCACATGCCTCCAACCTTCTGATATAATGATCGTTGCATGACAACTATCATGAAGGGTGACGACTAAGACTAGGGGCAACTTTCGATGACTCCACTAAATTAGGGTTTATGGTTCTAAGGATTATGTTCACTTGATTGCACTTTTTTCTTATGTTTCCAAGAGATACTTGTAGTTGGCAATGATAGGAAGAGAATTTATTAGCCTCCTAATGTTGGTTGGGCTCGAACTTGCTTGCCATACTTGGTATTCTATGTATTATGTTACATGTGCAGGTGCAAAGTCTTGGAGCTTGGAGCAGGTGCCATGAAAAATCCCTTTATACTTTCTTTCCAAAATGCCAAGAATACCTAACCTTATTTGTCTTTGTGTGCAGGTACTAGCTTGGGGAGTAGGAACTTAGAACTAGAACTTGGCTTTCAGGCTAAGTTCTTTAAGTCAAGTCAACTTTTACCATGCCCAAAACCAAGAGCCAACTTAGCTTAAAATGCAAAATTTGGCTCAAAAAACCAAAAATTTTATGAGAAAACCTGACTTTCCAAATGGAGAATAGAGAAGTTTATGGGAAAATTGACCACAGATACATTTAATGAGCAGATTCAGGCATTTTACAAATCAGGTTGTGTGAAGGATGGGTTGATGTTGATGAAAGAGATGGAGGAGAATATGCTTCTCTCAATCTTAACCAATTTTAAAAAATTCAGAAGCAATAGTCAATCTACCTATCTTTGGGCACGAATCTTGAGAAATTAGCTGACTCTGAAAACTGATTGTACGACGAAAAGTACAGAACTTCTTCAGACCGATCAATGGGATACAAACAACTAGAATTTGGAGAATAGTTCATGAGCTTCTCTTGGTTTTGAGAATAGTTCATTCTCTACTAAACAGGGGCAACCACGTGAAGGTGGAAGATCTAATTATGCCCCCCCTCCTCACATCACTCTCAATTTCCCCATACCCAATTTGAAATAATAAAGAACATGTAAAATACTATATTATACAAAATAAAAACATATAAATATCATCATATAAAACACATACCTCTATATATCATTCATCTTTTTCTTCATCAAACTCAACATCATCAATATCATCTTCATCATGAACATTGTCATTTCCCCAATACCCAATCTATCTAGATTCAACAAATATAATTAAAAACGACACTAAGATTACATGAAAGAAAAAAAAAACATAAGAGATATATAGTACAAATCACTCACCATATGTAGGAATATCATCGATCTTCTTCTTCATCCAACTCATCATATTTTGTATCATCATCTGGAATTTCAGAATCATTGTTGAATGGATTGGCCATATCAACATCATCATTAGTACTGTCATAATTTTTGATAATAACATCATCAGATATAGCGTCATTGAGAACATTACCATCTACATCATATGGTTGATCAACTTCTTCGACTTCGTCATCTGACGATACATGGTCTACCTCCTCATGTTCCTCTATATCACCTTCTAGTTCTTGAATATCATCTTCTTCTGGTACATTATACTTTATAGGCCTTCCTCTTGGATCATATCTAACAACAAACAACCAACCTGGTTTACCGAGAACCTCGCAATAGAATACCTACTCACATTGGTTGGGAAGAACATAACTTTCTAGATTTAGACCCGACTCAAATGTCCTTGTATTAACCATGGTAAAACCATTGTCATGTTGAATAATAGTTCTTTCAGGATCACGTTCATTTATCCGTAAACGATACCATTTGACCTCAAACAGAATTATCTTGAAGGATTTGAAGTCACACTCACTTATATCATCCAAATATCCATAATATCTATTTTCTATTAGTCTTGGATGTTTGTCACTTCTAGAATAAACATTAGTGACTTGAAACACTACAGTTATCCCTGAATCTGCGGTTTTCTTCATGTCATCCACCCTTTTGACGCGAAATTTTTGACCATTATACCACATAGCTTTGTGGTGCTTCAACTGCAATATTCCCGACAAGTACAAAATAAATTAATAATTAATAAACATATTTAAACTTAATCAATATTAAAAAATAATACATTAACATTTTGTATAATAACAGAAAGTGCGGGTAAAATTTTATATGCTGAACCCTGTTTATCTTTTAAACCATGTGCTAAATCAATCTCCCTTTATGTAAGATTGTGATCTTCATTACGATGAGATCTTTTAGTTAATGTAGCCACCCCTTCCCATGATAACCTACCATCATGTTGTTCACATTGTTCTATCCATATCTTCATCCAATCAAGATTGTTAGCAATGTATAAATGTAGTGCATCCCACACTCGACAAGCTGCAATAAAAAAAAAATAGTAAGAATAATGAATAATAATAATTGATGGAGGTATAATATAAATTGAAGAAATACAATATAGATAAAAATAAAATAATATAATACCTTTCACTTTCCTCATTTTACCATTCCCGACCAAGACCTCCACTTCAAATATTTTGACATTATTGACACCCCAAATGCAATGCATATTAATTTTCCTCCCTAAATCAGGAAGATAATCGCTAATATACATTAATGTTTGATATACCATATACCCCTCCACCATAGAACCCTTGGGACGTGCTCTTTGTCTAACTAAAGCCTTCAATGACTTCAAGTGTCTCTCCACCATCCACATTGACCTTGTGTGTACAGGTCCACACAATTCAATCTCCTCAACCTGGTGTATGAGGTAGTGTTCTTGTGCATTGAAAAATTCTGGAGGTAGATACTTTTGCATTGCACACATTAAATGAGGAGTTTATCTCTTCCAATATTTTATATCTTCCTTATGGATTTCTTTAGATGACAACCACCTACAAATGTTACGAGAAAAAAATAGGTTTCAACAAAGACAATATTGTATACATGAATATTACAAGTAAAACACATGTCATCAACAACTTCTACAACATTTTTATTACATATAAATAATAATATGTAATTCATCTGTCGTTATTTACCTCATGTATTTTCCAAGGTCATATATAACTTGTTTTACGTTGTTGTCAAAGCTTTCGGGCAAAGATAGAGGTAGCACATACTGTAACAAAACAATGGCACATTAATAAATTTTCGATTTCATATTAACAATATATTTACAAAATTTGAAAATATTACATCGATTCTTACCAATACATAACAAATATATGAAAGAAATTACCTTGATGATGGTATGCCAGTCATGAGTTTTTAACCCTCCAAATTCACCTTTCTTTGTTAATATATTCTTGATGTTTGAAGCAAATCCTATTGGAAATCTAATTTGTTGAATGAGCTCTTTTACAACATTGCTTTCATCTTCTTTAAATAACCATGGGAGGCTATTTCGATCGACTCCATTAGTCCTATTTAAATCAATAATATTTAACATTGCATGATTACCTTCTTGAATGTCACTACAAATTTTAGAAATTTTTTCTTTGTCACGCCTTCCATCTAAGATTCTCCACAACATTTTTGTTACGTTCTTCCCGATATGCATTGTGTCGAAAAAATGAGTTATTTCTAGTTGCTCATAGTAGGGCAACCTACTGAATTGTTTGGGGAAACTTTTCATTCCTCATGGAAGCAGATCAATGCCTTGACGACCAACTATATGTTACATAAATGAAATTAACACAATAATTGTTAGATTATACATAGTAGACATGAGAATTCAACACAATTAAAAATGTAATATATTGCATATGATGATGAAGATTGACTTACATTGACGATTTGATATGTTATATTCCAACTTCCATAGGTGTGGTGTTATTCTTCGTGGTTTTATCCCACTCTCCTATTTCCCATTGAAAATATGTTTATCGGTATTTCAATACCTATGGTTCTTAGGGAGAAAGTGCCTATATTTATCAAACACCTCCTTTCCTAAATGTCTTGAATGACCAGATCTCATCCTAGGACCACAAACTGGACATGCAATTTTACCCTTTGTTTGAAGACCTAGAAGATACGCATCAATGACAACATTAGTTATATAACAAGCAATTATTTAAAAAAAAAACATTATAATATCATCAACATCTAACTTATTTAAGTGCAATAGTGTGTTACATACCACAAAAATGGGTTATCCCAGTGCATCGTGAATTGTCCATGTAAGAATCCCATGGAACTGAAATCCTCTTTGACCTATTGGTCTAGAGATGTCGTACATAGTGATGTTGTCCCATAACTTTAACAACTCATCAACAAGAGGCTCAATATATAAATTCATATATTTCACTTGGTACTTACCTAAATGGTTAAAAAATACACATAATTACTACACCTTGTATACATATGTGAAATTGTGCAATGAACAAGACAAATGAAATGTTAAACATTAAAAAAACAATATCGTTATAAAAATTTACCTGGAACAATCATTGCCAACATTGTGCGCTCTCTCTTTATTGGCATCCAAGGAGGAAGGTTATTGTTTATAACAAAAACATGCCACACCGAGTAGATAGACCTGAGCTCACCAAATGGATTTACACCATCAGCTGCCAATGAAATCCTAACATTACAAGGTTCTTCTTTAAAAATTGGCCATCTTTTTTCGATATTTTATATAAAGAACCAGTTGTAGGCATTCGAAGAACATCATCTTCACTTCTATTCTGTGCATGGTAATCCATAAATTGTGTTATGTTTTGACATCTAAATAGTCGTTGCAGGCGTGGAATTATGGGAATATAACGAAGAACTTTGTGAGGCACCTTTTTTGTTAACTGATCAGTTTGATATCTATTGATTTGACATTGCGGGAAATTCGATTTGGATGCATATTGTCCATAATATATGATGTGATCATTAGGGCATGCATCAATAGCCTGATATTCCATTTCAATTTCTTTCAGAATGGCAGATAATTCTCGGTATGTGCGAGGTAACTTATTTGGTGATGGTAAGAAATATTCACCTATCAACCTACAACAACAATATACAAAAAAAAAATCAATAATGAAAATTATATTAATCATTATAAATATTGCATCCTTAATTTAGACATCAATTGACACTGAAAATAAAATAAAATAAAAGTTGAAAATTGCATAAAACTGTAAAATTATGTTGCTTACCTTAGGATTTGTGTCATACATGTGTTTGACAAACCATTTGATACCTTCAAGTTGACCAACAACATTATAGTAAAGAGAAAACTTTTTTTTGTGCCTTCATATAGGGATTCCGTGGCATTTTGAAGGACAGGTTTATCCAAAATATATTCATCATCATTGTCCTCATCACTGCCATCATTATCATCTTGCAAGTTGTCCTCCTCCAAGTTGACATCATCATCCATTGGAGAATTATAAATGTCTTGGATCAATCTATTTGTCCCATCATCATCAACTGTATTATTAATATCATCATTTTCCATAGGAATAACATGATCATCATTATCCACACGATTAAGTTCAACTTGTTCTTCAGTATTATATCTATGAAAACGTCTCCTTCTAGGCGACATCACATTCTTAGGATGACTTTTGTAATATACCGGATATAAAATGTATGCAGAACATAAATAAAATGTTAGTAATGGCAGAATAACAACAATATAACCAGAACATTCACCACAATAACACTGAAATGATATAAGAATAACAACAGAAATAACACTTTGAATCTGAAAGCAATGTTCACGGGCCTCTTCAAGGGGGAAACCTCCAGTTGAGCAGAGCTCTATTACAATAATATCCAAGATAGGGTTCTCATACCCTCGACTCCTATTTATACCAAAAAGAAGCATCTAGAGGAAGATCCTTCTAGAAGCAAAAGCTTCTATTAGGTCTTCTTACATCCGCCTTATTCTATTTTATTGAAAGGCCTTATTAATATTGACCTTTATTACATCCGAATACATTTTTCTACCTATGTGCGGGTTAGGACCCTAACATGTTCGCCCCCTTAAAAACAACCTTTTCCTCAAGGCTTGAGATGATAAAATTGTTGCAGAATGGTAGCTGGTTCCCAAGTGGCGTCTGTTGGAGTTGTATCCTTCCACTAGAATAACACTTCCTTGATGGTTCTATGACATAGGCGACGCTCACGCTGGTCCAAAATTTATTTTGGTTGTAGCCAAATGGATCCTTCTTCAGCTAACTCTGGAAGGTTGGTTTGAATTTGGCACTTAGCTCCAATCACCTTCTTTAAGCATGAAACATGAAAAACATGATGTAGCTTTGAATGGCTAGGAAAATATAACGGATAGGCGACTTGTCCCATATGTTTGAGCATGGTAAAAGGACCATAAAATTTGGGCACTAGCTTCTAACAATGCTCGGTCTTGAGGGAAGTTTGTTTGTAAGGTTGCAATCGAAGAAACACCTAATCCCCTTATGCAAATTGATGTTCAGAGTGACCTTGATCTGCTTGTTGCTTCATGTGATTCTGTTCCATGACCAAATTCTCTTTGAGGGTATGAAGAATATCCTCCCAAGCTGTAAGTGTTAGGTCAACTACCTGGACCTTCGAGGCACCCGGTAAGTATGAGAGAATTGAAGGTGGATTTTGTCCATATACCACTTCAAAAGGAGTCATGCATGTAGTTGTATGGTATGAAGTGTTGTACCACCATTCAGCTAGGGGTAACCATTGAGCCCACTGATTTTTAATTTCCGAGGAAAAACACCTCAAATATGTTTCCAAACACTTATTGACAACTTCTGTTTGGCCATGAGTTTGGCAATGATAAGTTCTGCTGAGATGAAATTATGTGCCTTGTATCTTGAACAATTCTTGCCAAAAATTGCTTGTGAAAGTTGGGTCGCGATCAGAAAAAATAGAGTGTGCCATGCCATGAAGATTGAAGACTTGATCCATGAAGATTTGAGCCACTCTGGATGTTGTAAACGAGTGTTGAAGGGCGCATAAATGAGCATACTTGGAAAGGTGATCAACAACCACCATGATGACGGATTTATTTCCTGATTTGGGTAAGACGATAATAAAATCCATAGAGATATCCTTCCAAATAGCAGGTGGAATCAGGAGCGGTTGTATTGTGCCTGGCGATTTGACTGTTTCTCCCTTGTTGCATTGAAACACATCACATTCAGCTACAAAATCACGAATGTCCTATTTCATACCATCCCAGAAAAAGGAATGTTTGACCCTGTCATAGGTTTTGTTGAACCCGGAGTGCCCTGTTGTGGGTGTAGCATGAAGCTCAGAAACTACCGTGGATTTAAGATTTGATTGCTTACTTAAATACAAACGGCCTTTGTATTGAAGTTCCTCATGGAGCCAAGAGTACCCTGGGGAAGCTAGAGCATTGGACTGCAATTGGTGGATCAACTGTGAACTTTTGGGATCTTGTAGCCATTCCTGGGCGAACGACTTGGAGCCAATCTGGTACAATGAATGAAAGAGAAAAAAGGGATCCTTCATCTTCATATTTTTGGGAAAGTGCATCCACAACCACATTGTCTTTTCCTTTCTTATAAATGATCTCATAATCACATCCAAAGAGTTTAGTCACCCATTTTTGTTGTTCTGGGGAGGAAATGCATTGTTCCAGAAAATACTTGAGGCTTTGATGGTCTGTCTTAATTTGGAAATGTTGCCCCAATAGGTAAGGATGCTAGAGATCCACGACATGTAGAATAGAAAAAAATTTCTTTTCATAGATGGATTTTCCCAGATTTCTTTCAGATAGTTGCTTACTAGTAAAGGCCAAAGGTCGACCCTCTTGCATAAGGACAACACCAATTCCTTTCCCTGAGGCATCACATTCCAACACAAAGGTCTTTGTGAAATCGGGAAGGGCGAGGACTGGAGTGGTGCACATGGCCATATTCAATGTTTGAAAATATTGAGATACAACTGGAGTCCAAGTGAAAGAGTTCTTTTTGAGGAGAGTTGTGAGAGGTGCTGCAATCTTCCCATAATTCTTAACAAACTTGTGATAATACCCTGTTAAGCCTAGAAATCCATGCAAGATCTTAAGAGTCTTTGGGCGAGGCCAATCTTTCATAGCTTCAATATTTTTAGGATCCACCCTGACGCCATGTTTTCCAACCAAATGACCCAAGTATTCTACTTCTGAGGCGCCAAAAGCACATTTAGATTGTTTCAGAAAAAGTTGGTGCTGAGAGAGTAGATGGAGAACTCGATCTACATGAGCAAGATGGTTTTTCCATGCTTTTATATGGATGAGGATATCATCAAAGAAAACTAAGACAAAATGGCGGAGAAAAGGATGAAAGACATGATTCATGAGGCTTTGGAAGGTGGAGGGGGCATTACACAAGCTAAAGGGCATGACCAAAAACTCATAGTGGGATTTACTGGTTTAGGGAGAGGGATAAAGGAGGGTTTGCAGTTTTGAGAAGATACAACCTGTTGTGCTTCTTTATCTCTTTTGGTAGCCTCCACCCAACTCTCAAGCTGAGCCATGAGGACATGGGCCCGAATTTCATTCTTGAGGCCGCTGATAAAACACTCTCGGAAAAAGGCATCAGACATGCCCTCTATTCTAAAATCCAGGCGCTCAAAGGCAGCTATAAAGTCTTCCATTGTTCCTAATTGTTTTAGCTTTGTCAAACGACCCAAATGATTGGTGTCAGTGTCAAAGCATTCATAAATCTCTGCCACAAAGTGTGTCCAAGAAATATACCCTTGATGAGAAGTTTTTCTCCATTGCCACCATTGCCAACGTTCTTGATCTAGATGGAGAACACCATACCGGAGTTTGGCCAAGTCATCTGTAATGCCGTATAAAGAGAATTGTTGTTCCATTTGGGTTACCCAACCAGTGGGGTCTGAGCCATCAAATTTGGTCACATCCACCCACGGAAGGCGTAGGTCACGTTGAAAGTGATGGTTCTGCAAGGTATGGGAATGAGGGGAATGGTCACCTTCAGTATGTGGAGGTGAGGAAGAGGAAGGGTTATCTGTAGGGATATGCAGTTTGGTGCAGAGTGCCGAAAAGACTAATTCAAGTTGGGTGGTGAGGTCTTGTTTGATTTGTTAGAAAAATAGGACCGCAGAGCAATAAAATAAAACAAATGCGGAAACAAAACACAAAATATACACAATACAAGAGAGACACAGATTTATGTGGTTCACCCAGTGTGGGCTATGTCCACCAGAGAAATTGCTAGGTCCTTCCTTTATTATTATCAACAAATGAAGGGATACAACCTACAACAAAACCTGTTGTAACTTCCTCTTCTTTCTCTCACAGTCTCCTCTCTCAGAATACAATATTCGCAATCAACCATAGCTGCAATACATTTCCCTCATAAAAGAGGGTTTCCTTCTAGGGAAAAAAAACCTAACATAATCTATACCGTTAGATCTGTGACCTTATAATGAACAGTCTGGATTTACAATGAAATTACCATATACATTTACAAGGCAATTTTTCCTTCAGGGGCTTCACCCCCGAAATCCCGTCGGGGGCCCACTTTCCCCCAGACCCCCCATTCAGGGGGATAGCCCCCCCAGACCCTGCAGAGGGGGTACCCCCCCTCTGCACTCCCCCACATGGAAGAGTGTACATACTTCTGGGGTGCAAATACTTCATGGGGTATAAACATGGTTGAAAGTAAAAGACCTATGAATCAGGAAGATAATCAAGCTCCACAACCAACAATCTCCCACTTGGAGACTGATCTCAACAACTCCACCGCTGCTATATATGCTGGACTCTGAACCTTCTTGGACCTGGAAAATTTCTCATCTTCATCTTCATTCTTGAAGATCAACTAAAACTGAGCAGGAACTCAGTTTCTCCCTGGTTACTCCCTTTGTTAACATGTCTGCAAGATTCTAGCTAGTGTGTATCTTTTCCAACTTCAAATGTCCATCTTCCAAAGTGGATCGTATGAAGTGGTACCTCAACTGTATATGCTTAGTCTTTGAATGGAATTTTGAGTTCTTTGCAAGGTGAATGGCACTCTAACTGTGACAGTACAACCTGTTGTTCTCCTGCTTCTTTCCCAATTCCTCCATAAACCTCTGTAACCAAATCATCTCTTTACTAGCCTCTGTAGCAGCAACATACTCTGCCTCTATTGTTGAAAGTTCAACAACCTTTTGCAGTTTCGAAATCCAACTTACTGTTGTTCCACCTATAGTAAAAACATACCCTGTGGTGCTCCTCCTGCTGTCTTTATCACCTGCCATATCTGAATCAACATATCCCTGTAGAAAAGTGTCTGGACCTCCAAAACATAATGCATGAGTAGTAGTACCTCTCAAATACCTATGAATCCACTTTACTGCCTCCCAATGTTCTTTACTTGGATTGTTCATATACCTACTCACAACTCCCACTTCATGTGCAATATCTGGTCTTGTGCAAACCATTGCATACATCAAGCTGCCAACTGTTGTTGAATAAGGGACCCTGGACATGTATTCTATCTCCTCCTATGTCTTGGGACACATTTCCTACTTAATTTGAAATGGCTGGCCAAAGGTGTACTAACTGGTTTTGCATTCTTCTTTCTAAACCTCTCCAACACCTTCTTTGTGTACTCACCCTGAGACAATGTCAATTTGAGATTTTTTCTGTCTCTTGTTATTCTCATGCCAAGGATTTTCTTTGCAGCACCCAAATCCTTCATCGCAAATGAATTGGCTAATTTCTTCTTGAGCACATTTATATCCTACATATTAGACCCTGCAACAAGCATGTCATCTACA
>ML779270.1:4844-35998 GCA_009831015.1 Picea engelmannii | reverse complement strand
GTTCCATCTTTCTGGCAATGAGCACAAGATTAGAAGAGCCCTGACCTCATCATCAAAGTCCACTTTTACAGAACTTAGTTGATTAGTAACCATATTAAATTCATTTAAATGATCTGCAACAGACCCACCTTCTGACATCTTCACATTAAATAATCTCTTCATTAGAAATACCTTATTGGACGCCGATGGTTTTTCATACAATTTGGCCAATGCGTCCATCAAACCCTTCGTTGTCTTTTCTTTGGAAATATTGAAAGCCACCAACGCTGCCAGGCTCAACTGTATCGTTCCTAGATCCTTTCTGTCAAGAATCTCCCATTCTTCGTCCTTCATGGCCGTCAGCTTCTTTTCTACTCCACCCAATGGTAGGAATAGATCCTTCTGATATAAATAATCTTCCATCTGCATCTTCCATAACTGGTAGTTTTGGCCATTAAATTNATCTTCCGACATTGCTCCCACTCGAACCAGGAACCCTCTTTTCCTGCGAGTTACCTTTCACTCTGATACCAGTTGTTAGAAAAACAGGACCGCAGAGCAATAAAATAAAAAAAAATGCGGAAACAAAACACATAAGATACACAATACAAGAGAGAGACAGATTTACGTGGTTCACCCAGTGTGGGCTACGTCCACCATATAAATTTCCAAGTCCTTCCTTTATTATTATCCAGCAAATGAAGGGATACAACCTACAACAAAACCCGCTATAACTTCCTCTTCTTTCTCTCACAATATCCTCTCTCATAATACAATATTCGCAATCAACCATAGCCACAATATATTTCCCTCATAAAAGAGGGTTGCCTTCTAGGGAAAAAAACCCTAACATAATCTCTACAGTTAGATCTGTGACCTTTTAATGAACAGTCTAGATTTACAATGAAATTACAATATACATTTACAAGGCAATTTTTCCTTCGGGGGCTTTGCCCCCGAACCCCCGCTGGGGGCCCGCTTGCCCCCAGACCCCCCATTCGGGGGGATAGCCCCCCCGGACCCCGCAGAGGTGGTACCCCCCCTCTGCACTCCCCCGTGTGGAAGAGTGTACAGACTTTTGGGGTGAAAATACTTCATGGGGTATAAACACGACTGAAAGTAAAAGACCTCTGAATTAGGAAGATAATCAGGCTCCACAACCAACATGATTTCCCCCATTGAGGACTTCATGGTTGTATTGATGGTAGAAACATTGGAACTGAGTTGTTTCACTTCTTGTTGGGTCTCAATGAGACCATATTGCAAGGTGTTGAAGCGAGCTTCCAAGTCTTGGCTACGAGTATGGGCCATGAGGATGGGGAAACTGAAAAGGGGCGAGCGAGGTAATTTTTTTTTCCAAAACATGATATGGATGAATGTGATAAGGGAAAAGAGATGAATCCAATGGAATATGTCTCAAAAATACTGCAGAGAGGAAATTCCCAAATGCTTAACCATAAAGAAATGTGTATTTACTTGGAAACCCAAACACAGTTGCGCGGCAATAGATCTTGTCTGTTTTAATTTGTTTATGTTTCTGTCCCCAAGGGTTAGGTATTCAAGGGTTCTACAGACAAGGGTTTGCCCTATGCTATAGCTCTCTGATATACGTGCGGGGTCCAACAGTAGTACTCAGCCCAATATCTCAGGGCACTAACTAAGGAGGATAGATCGTACCCTTAGCCGTACTACCCGACTACCCAGGTACTAGAGAGTATCTTCCCGAGTGCTGTTCTCAGTGACACTATAGTAGTCAGGCGACCGATCGGTTTATCTAAAGAGGGCTTCAGGTAATCTAGGCCAATCTGTACACAGGTGATGTCTGATGCACTACCACTCGAACGGGTACCAACAGGGGTTACAAGGGTGGCCAACAAATGTGCGCTTAAGTACCACTTGTATTTCCTGCGTGTATGAATCCCTCAACCACAGGTTTATGTGCGTAACGACAGATCTCTGTGGCTTAAAGACGCCGGAATACGTCTCTACCCTGAAAAAAAAATTAACCCACACTTCTACCGAGGAAAGTGCTCTGATACCACTTGTAATATACTAGATATAAAATGTATGCAGAACAGAAATAAAATGCTAGTAATGGAAGAATAACAATAATATAACCAAAACATTCACCATAATAACATTGAAATGATATAGGAATAACAACTGAAATAACACTTTGATTCTGGAAGCAATGTTCATGGGCCTCTTTGAGGGGGCAACCTCCAGTTGAGAAGAGCTCTATTACAATAATATCCAAGCTAGGTTTCTCATACCCTCGACTCCTATTTATACCAAAAAGAAGCATCTAGAGGAAGATCCTTCTAGAAGCGGAAGCTTCTATTCAGTCTTCTTACAACTACCTTATTCTATTTTATTGAAAGGCCTTATTAATATTGACCTTTATTACATCTGAATATATTGTTCTACCTATGTGTGGGTTAGGACCCTAACAATTTTTCTTTAATAAAAGCAATAGAAGCAATAAAATACAGTTGGAGTATATCACAAATATTATTTTGAAAGATAAATTTAAAAAAAAAAACAATTAATATATAATACCCTTAGAGATCTATAATAACTAATTACTTACCATGGGACGATATTCATTGCCCCCTTCAATGTGCCCATTCTCCCTATAATGTTTTTCAACTATTTTTAAAGGTATTCTTCTTCCATTAAAACCCCTGCATTCACAACAAGGGCAATAACATTTCCCATCACCATGAATCACCATTTTCCGCTTTAACATAACAAGCTCTCTTTTCTCGTCTGGAGTTGACATTGTAATTACCTATTACAAAAAATCCATTAAAACATTATAAGTACAATATACAAATCTATTCAAATAATTTGGTATATATTTAGATATTTGTAATGAAAATTATACAACATGTTCAGAAAAAACAAGGGACAAAGCATGAAACCTAAAATCAGCTAGAAAAAATAAGGAACAAAGCATGAAACTAATGCATTTCATATCCAATGTACAAAACTGGCTATTTGGGAATCTAAATGACACTTGGTTCTAAAACAACACATTGACCTACACATAAACATCCAAACATAAATGAATCTTCTAATAATCTCTTTGTTGTGATCCACCTACTATTATGTTGTCAAAATTGAGGAACAAAATTGATAGAAGTGCAAGAAAGAGTTTGGGGAGAAAAATAAATCATGACATAAGAAGCATAAAGGCAACTTTAATTCTCATAAAAAATGATGATGTAAAGAAAATTAATTTGAAGACAACCAATCGAAATTGGCAAGCAATTCCTTGGCATGGTAATGATAAACGGTACACTCTATTAACGATAAAAAATAACTTGCTAATGATTTCCAAATCACATGATAAGATGAGAATTAAGAAGAAGAATCATTTTCAATTTCTTCAGATTTAAAGGCTTAGAGACAAGATCTTAAAGATGGTATTTCAATGTATAAATCGATTTTCTTCTTAAATTAAACCTAAGTTTATTTTAGGGTTTTCGGTGGCTAAGTGAAAAATTTGACAGTGTAGTGAGCCGCCGAAATCTCTGACTTTCAGCGGCTAAAGGGCAAAACACAAGACCAATGAGATGAAGAGTCCATAATTTAATTATTTCTGCCCAGATCACGTTTTTCGAGTTCCAGAACATGTGGGAATGGTAACAAATTAAAGATAATAATTATCAGAAGTTAAATCATCCTCCTCATTAAGTTTTGAAGACATATGGCGAAATAAGGAAGCGAAATGGCATTTCTATTTTTGACAAAAATTGCCCAACTGTCAAACAGAGATCTCGAACTCCATGATCTTCACCTGTAGACTGCCAAGTAATGATAAGAGGGAAAAATCGACCTACAGTGATCTTACTTGTCATATCCTTTTTTTATTATATTAAATTTTATTTATTTTCGGATCCATTTTTATAGGATCTTGAAATTGTGATGTAAAGGCTATAAAGCCTGAGACCTTTGAGGTTTAGAAAGATAAACCATAAAATCTTTCTAAGGAGTTAAAATAAACCATAAAATCTGATTTAAGGAGTGAAAATAAACCATAAAATAGTTCAATACAACTAAATTACTAAATCACACAAAAAAAATTGAAGTACTGACCTTCAAAATCTCAACTATGTAGACTCTGATCAATTCAATGTTTCTCTTCTTGAAAGAGAATTGAAATCAATATTTCATAAAAAACAAGAACACCATTGCATCATAACACCCGAATGATTACCACAACTGTAGAAAATGATTGTCGCAACTATAGAAAATTTGTCATAACTGAGATATATATAGGATTGATTTTGTCGGTCTTCCGACAAATTTGGTCAAATTGACCAAACAATAAGTCAATGACCGTTTGATTCTCACACGTGCCATAGTTGGTCGTTATAACGACTAAATTTAGCCTCTATAGTGACTAACTCGTGGTTGGTCGCTCCAGCGACGAAAGTTAGTCTCTATAAATACCAACATGGAATGTTGGTCGCTAGAGTGACTAACAGTTGGACCCCGGAAAAAAAAAGTAAATTTAGTGCAAAAAAAGAAAAAAAATTATGACAAAATTTTAAACCGTTGTAATATTTTGTCGTAATTTCCGCCTGATGTAGTAGTGTAACCACAAATTGATCTTGAAATTTCAACACACAAGATCACCTAAAAATTGTTCAAGAAGGCATGCATTGGGTTGTTGATGAAAACAAAAGGATGATGATGATGGGGTCAAATTTCACAACTAATTTGTATGATACGGTAAGATTAATAGTGATAATCACTAGCACCTTAGAAGTTTTATGAGTTAAGGATGAGGAATTCTACAATAATGAGGTTAGTTCCTTTAGAGAGAGAATGTATAACATGATGAATGGGGTTCATGTGGCTAAGAAAATTCCTTCTATGATGTATCCTACAGAAATTTGACATTCTTGGAAGGACAATCTATACCAATTTAGAATTAAAGGATATGTTATCTAGAATCAATAGGGCGAAGGATGTCTTGGGAGTAACATTTGAGAAGAGACTACAAGAACATAGATTCATGTTTACATTTATGGATAGAGAACTATTCATGGGACAAGGCTCAAATGGATTAAAAACATCAACAATACCTTCTTAAATATTTTAAGAGCATGAATCAACAATGAAAATAATATTCCCTAGATTTGACCTCCACATGTATCACTCTCGTCTATATATTACAATGTTTATCACTAATATATATAATATGATCGAGGTTTTAAGATGACTTGGCCAAGGTCAAGGTCCACAATATTAGAACTACAATAATTGAATGGATTGTAGTTACCAAATAGTTGTAGGAGATACGAAAGGATAGGACACTTGATAATTCTTAGCATAAAAAAACTATGAAATTTCAATCATTAACAAGAGAGGATTCCACTTAGATAATAAAGAAATCATATTCAAAAGAGTAATTTTATAGTCTAGCAGTATTGGTACTTCTTAAAGCTATGTTTTCTATGTTCTTGGTGTCCCTTTATCTTACATCTTACTACAAAATTCTATTTCAATCTTTTTCATTCTACTACATTTAAATGCCACTTCTTTGTTAACTTTATCTGGATCTCAAATTGTGAAAATAATGAACCTAGTATTAGACCCTCATGATCTATGTACTCATTATTCATGTTAGCCTAGATCTATAGTCAATGCCCTTCATAGACTTGAAATACATTCTTTAATACTTTGATCAAATTTATTTAATTATTTTGTCAATTTTCACATGAAACTCTATGTGACTAATTTTTAGATCTGAAAATTACTTTGTAGTGAACTAACAATGAAACCCTAATTGTTATCACTGGACAATTTTACACTAAAAATTATTGACTGAAAATATATGCAGCAAAAACAACAAGATCATAGATGAATAATCAAAACATATGTTAGTCCCTAAAGTTGCACTTGACTATGAGAGGGCAAGCTAGGGCATCATTCGTTTATTGTAAAGTATTTTTAAGGTTTTATGATTTGTTTTTTTGTAGAGTGGTTGAAAACTGGGTCAAGATTGCAACATGACATGAAAATCAAGATAAAAACATAACATATCCCACTGACTGAATAATAGGTAGATACATAGATGGATTAAACCAATTTAAGAAAAAGGAAAGTGAAGTCTTCAATATGTCAACTTCACAAGAGTTTTTGTCTCAATATATTATAAAGAAACAAGGGTATCAGCTTGACCTCATTACTTGAAAATTATCTTTACAGCAAAATCTTCACTGTATAAATTAACATTCAAGAATAAAAAAGCATTGCAATCTGAATAATAAATTCAAGAATGAAGAATGAAATAACAGAGTATAAAAAAGAAGGTCTAACCATCCATATGCCTTTGCTATTGAGTGTCAATTGAACATAAATGTCTTTTACATTAAGCTCCACAAAACGTTTCTCTGGATCTCCAATTTTTCGACCCCTTCATGGTCCCTCTTCTATCTATTTAAACTATCTATAAAAACTTCCAGATCCTATTATCTAGAACATCTTTAAATGACTAGAATCGAAAAGTATCCAACTCCTAAAGTAATTCACTCAAAATGAGCTTCTACCCCACAAAATAGTCCACAGCTCAACAACTTGATATAACAAACATTGCCAGCATTACATTTGACTCTACAAAATAGGGATTTTGTTTGACTCTGTAAAACAAATCGAAGTCTTAGCATTTCCCTGATCAAAACGAATAATATTTTGCCATATCTCATAGAGAACCTTTAAACAAAATTGTAACAAATCTTCATGTTACCTTTAGAATAAAATCGCAGCAGTGGCTTTGGTGTTTTTCTGCTTGAGCTTTGTGGTTAGCACAACATTGTGCCAGTAGAGTCTGAAATTAATTTCCCTGAGTTCCTTAAGAAATGCCCTTTTCTCTTTCTTCTTCTTTTTAATACTTTGAATCCTTTCTTGCTGGCGAGCATTCCACTGTACTATATGTGCCTTTTCCTTCTTTAATTGTTTTATTGTTTTCTGAAATTCCTTAATCTTTTCCTTATCAGTTCTTATCTCAATCATGAATCCTGAGCATTCTTCAGAAGGTGCATTTTCATTTAGATTTAAGGAAACACTAGGTTCCTTGGCTTTAACCTGGTATTTTGAGATTAATTATGAGCTATGTTCTTCCTCGGAACTTGATGAATCTAAAGCTCCAGGTACATCTGGTAAGTAATCTGAGTCTTCCAAGTAATATTGTTTTTCTTCAGGGAATTCACTGATGCCTTTACCCATCTCTTTAGATTTTGCTAATCTATTTGAAGCTCTCGTTACAGGGCCTGTAGGTGGTGTAAATATTCCCTTTCCTTTGCTGACAGATTTCTTGGGAAATGGGGTCTTTTTTGCTCTTTTCCTGGTACTTGTTTCAACATTCTCAGAATCATCTTCTATGATTATGGTGTTTTCTTATTTGATTGATGGATTGAACATTTACTTTGACTTCAGCTTATACTTATTAGTAACCCTGGTCAAATTTCTCTGAGGTTTCTGTGATACACACACACCTTTATCCTTTTTTCCTTTGATTGCAACGCTCCTTTTTCTAGTCGATGGCATTTCAGACTTGACTGTAATTTGAGCAACGAGATCATTATCTGAATCTATCTCCCCTTTAACATCTTCCTCAGATATCATTTCAAATTTGGGCTCCCATCTAGGTCTCTTACTTCTGCTCTTCTTAGTTACCTTGATATCAGAAGACTCATCTTTCACAGGGTTTTCATCAGAAATATCTCGACTTTTTTTAATGGTTTTCCTTCCTCTTCCCTTTTTCTGCTTATTGGATTGAGTGATAGGTTTTAAGGATTGCGTGAGCCAGTTACAGGGCTTCTGTAATTCGTTCAGGGCAGACATGACTAGGGTTTTAATCAGGACTTGATGGAACAAACTGCCTTTAGCATTAGTGGAAATTGACTGCACTTTCTTGAACATTTTTGTCAAACTTTTAAGCGGAAAATAAGGAAGATTTAAAGGGTAATCACCGTTTAGATGCACCAGTATTATGATATGGTAGATGTAGACCAATGAAAACCTCCCTTCGCAGGTGATGTATCTGTGAATCACCACCAGAGAAGTGTGCCATTCGGGTCGAACCTAGCTACGAGGTATTCCCCTTCTCCAATCTAAATTCTGCTTATCTGGAAGGAGGAATTGATTTACAAATTTAGTAACCATGTGCTCCTTCTTCCACCATCTTTCCCCTCCAACCACGAGCCTGCAAGCCTTTTCTATAGTCTTCTCTGTCACTAGCATCAACATCTTACCAATTTCGACCTCATGACCATCGAAGTTCAAAGTGAATTCCATGGAAACCTGCTCATCATAACCTTGAAATGTGGTGAGAAACTCAAACCACCCAGCGTCTCTGAATCTTTGGGCCATCTGAGGATAGGCTTCAAGAAGTTCGTCACCTTCTGGTTCTATTCTAGCAACTTGTCCGCTCCTCTTTGGCGCCATTAAACTCAATTCTGCAACCGTCGTCCTCGGGTTCCAAATTCACCACCTGCAATTGTTAGTGTATTATGTTGCTTTGAATGGATACCTGCATTTCTCCCCGCAAACCTGAATTAAGCCAACTCGAATAGGTAACATATAATGATCATCAAGCAACATGTGATTTTCAAATGAACCCTATGCGTGTGCATAACAATTATATTCTGAAACTGTTTGACTTGGAAATGATTGCTAATCTTTCATGGGAGCACACGAACTCTCAATTCATGAATCGTGTCATCATAACTAAATCGGGATAGCAGGTGCAAGTTATGGCATGATTATTTGGCGCTATGGGAATAGGATTATTCCCGTAGTGTGTTTGACAACTTGAAATTTTGAAATTCAAATGGCATAAAAAGAGACACCTCAATTTTAAACAATGTCTTTTCAAAATCAAACTTAAATAAATCATCAAAGACTATAATGCAAACCACGAAATACCAAAATCTAAAAATGGAAAACAACTGAAAACGAAAAATGAGGAATGGGTAAGGAGGGTTTAGGACAAGGGTTTCTCACTAAACCAAGACAAAATTAAAGACTAACATTGGCTCCTTCTGGGGATGGAGTTTTGATACTAAACTCCAAGAACTGCAGACCATTGCCTTCCCTTTATCTCTGATTCATTGATTCCCCTGCGACTGTCTGTCTTTTATTTTCATCATAACTGTAAAAACAAGTCCATTGGGTATATGGAGTCTTTATTGAAAGGAAACCTACTGTACTAAATCTAACCTGATGATACTTTAGATGAAATAATGCTTCAATAACCTCCCATTCACTGGGCCCCCAAAAATTTCAGTGTTGTCTAAATTATGTAGGAGAAAAGTATTATTTTTCATTACCTTGGTTATCTTGAAAGGACCATACCATAGATTATCGAACTTTCCGTGTTTTGTTTTATCTTCTCTCCTAGAGTCCCATCTCAACACTAAACCCCCTTCATTGAAAATATATTTCTTAGTTCCTTTATCAAATGTAGCCTTGATTTTGTTCTAATGAGCAACAGCTTTCTGGTTCACCTGTTCTCTGGCCTGCTGAACTTCAATGAGCTGAAAAATTCTTCTTTGGACGTCATTGGGTTCTTCTTGTTCTTCTTGCAGAAACTTCAAGACTGGCAGGCCCAATTGAGTTGGAAGGATAATTTATGTTCCATATACCATCTGGAAGGGAGATGTCCCAATATCTTTCTTATTACTGATGCGATCAATGCATAGAGAGAACTTTAACTTGGAATCCCATGCTTTTTTATTTTCTGCCAACAACTTTTTGATAATCCTTACCAGTGTCTTATTGGAATATTCATCCAATCCATTCCCCTAGGGGTAGTAGGGAGTAGAATGAACCAATTTGATATTGTATTTATTGCAGAATTCAAGAATGGAATTTGACTTAAAATCCTGTACATTATCAGTGACCAGTTGTTTAGGACAGCCAAACCTGGAAAATATATATCCCTCTAGAAATTCCATGATTACCTTGTCTGTAATATTTCGAGTCGGAATTGCTTCTATCCACTTTGTAAAATAATCGGTGGTCATAAGAATCCATCTATGTTGTCCTAATGAGGTGGGATTAATCTCTCCAATGAAATCTAGTCCCCACTGTTGGAACGGTTTGCAGGCAATGATTGGTTTCAGAGGCAAAGATATAAGTTTCTGCTTCCCGGCAAATTTCTGACAAGGTTCACATGCCCTGACCTGGAAAAAAAATCTGAGAATAGAACTGGCCAGTAATAGCCTACTCTAAGAATTTTGAAGGCATTATCCTTCCAATGATGATGACCTCCACAGACACCATGATGCAGATCTTGAAAGATTTGTTTAGCCTCCTTTTCATCCACACATCTCAATAGAAAAATGTTGGGATCTTTCCAAAACAGGATCTTATCAACAATACAATATTTTACAGCTATCAACTTTAATGATCTATATTTTGATTTATCCAACTCTGAGGGAGATTGAAAATTCAGCAGAAAAAATACGATGTCTTTGTACCATTCTGAAGAAACATACTTGTTGTTTATTTGTAAATCAATTTCTTCAATATGGACAAAAGAGTCATGTGTCATGTCTGAAAGATGGTATAATCCAATTGCTTTGCAATTGGATCCTGTCATTAATTTGGCGAGGCCTTGTCCCTTTATCAGTTGGGTAGGCTTTATGGTGAGATCGTATTCCAAGATTTTGGTTATCCATTTCCCCCGCTTACCTTCAAAATCAGGCTAAACCAATATTTCTTTGACTGCACTGCTTGGGACATAAGCAGTAATTTTTTATTGAAGAATATACACTCTGAAAGATTTTAAGGCCTTCACTAAGGCATAGGCCTATTTTTCTATTAGATCATACTTCAATTCAGAATCCCTGAGGGTTTTGCTAAAGAAGGAGATAGGTTGCTCGTGACCTTGCTCATTTCTTTGCAGAAGAACAACGGTTATGGTATTTTCTGATGCAAATGAAAAAATCATGAACTCTTTAGAAAAATCTGGGCTAATTAGAATAGGTGCCTGAACGATAGCATGTTTTATCTTTTCAAAGGATTCTCTTGCCTCCGGTATCCACTTAATTTTTGCATTCTTTTTCAACATGTCAGTGATGTTTTTGACAATCTCTGCAAATTTAGGTATAAACCTCCTTAAAAAAATTATCTTACCAATGAAGGACTGAATTGACTTTTTATTTCTCAGAATGTCGATTAGCTGAATAGCCTTTACTCTTTCCGGATCTATTTTAATTCCTCCAGGCGAAACGATGTGTCCAAGAAGCTTACCTTCCTCCATGGAAAAATGTGATTTTTGGGGATTAAGTGATATGCCGTAATTCCTGCATTTCTCAAAGGTCTTCTTCAAGTGTTGTAAATGTTCTTCATCTGACGCTGAAAATACAGTGATGTCATCAAGGTAAATCACCACAAACCTGTCTTTATTTCCAACGAAAGTGATGTCCATAGCTCTTTGAAATGTAGCTCCAGCGTTCATCAACCCAAAAGGCATCTTTTCGTACATAAATGTGCCCCAGGGAGTGGTAAAAGTTGTTTTCTTTTTGTCTTCTTCCATTACTGATATTTGATTGTACCCTGAATATCCATCAAGCATAGAAATTTGCTTTGCGCCGACAACCTTTTGTAAGATATAATCCATTTTTGGTAATGGATAATTGTCTTTTAGAGAACACCCGTTTAGAATCTGGAAGTCTACACAGAGCCTTATCTCTCCATTCTTTTTCCTGAAGGGCACAAGGTTTGCTACCCAGAGTATCTCAGTGGCACTATGATTTTTTCTTCTAGCAACCTCTTCAACTCCTTTTCTATTATTGGTAACAGTAAAGGATTGAATTGCCTGAATTTCTATTTTACGGGTTTTGATCCAGGTTTCAGAGGGATTTTATGCTGAATAATTTCTATATCAAACACTTTCAAATCTTCATAAGACCAAGAAAATATATCTAAATATTGTTTCATTAATTCAATATATGCTTCCTTCTATTTTTTTGACAGTTTCCTAGATACTTTTACCAACCTGGGATTTGCATCCAAACTAATGTCATAGTCTTCCACATTTGTTTCTTCTATTTGGATAACAGCCTTCCTGGAGACATCATTATGATCAAACAACCTTTCTAATGGAACCAAACCCTTAGGCAAATGGTTTGTCTTCAATTCGATGATTTTGTGACCAACAATAGTATCTTGAAGAACTTCTGCAGTGTGTATTTCTGCTTCTGCATCTTCGTCATCTTGATCAATTGAGATATTAGAAAATTCTTCAATGGTTTTCAAAAATCTCTGAATTTCCTCATCGTCTTTAAAAACCTGCCAATGTTTTATATTATCCAGAATTGAGGGTCTGTGTCTGACTTCAATTTGAAACTTCATATTAGGAAACATCGTAGTTTTAAAGTTGCTTGTTGCAAATGACAAAGAGTCAGCCTGCTGATTTAAATCCTTGTGAACAAAAGTAATATTGAATGCCAAGAAGAAATTATCCACATAATCCCACACCTCATTTTTGTATTGTTTCAATCTTTGTTGTTTGGTTTTATATATGTTTCTAACCTGGTGAACAATAAGTTTAGAGTCTCCAAAAATAGACAACTTATTTATTCCCATGTCTATTGCGGCTTTCAAACCTAACAACAAAGCTTCATACTCACTAATGTTATTAGTGGTGTCAAATTCAAGTTTATATGACATTGGAATAACCTCCTTGGTAGGGGAAATGAAGACAATACCAACTCCAGAACCTTCTTTAGAACAAGCCCCATCAAAATACATTTTCCAAACAAAATGGTCTTCACTATCTCCTACTGCAGTTATTGACTTTCTGACTGATACTTCTGCCATTTCCTCATCCATATGAAAAATAGAAGAACCTAGATCATCTTCTACAACATATATAGGATGATTAGTGGGATTATCGTGATCACTTACCAAATAAGACAGTATGATTTCTCTGTATAATCTCCGTTGTTCGCCACCAAAAATAGGTATGGTTTCATAGCTTAGGTCCATCTGCAGAGTGCCACCTACCTTTTTAGCCCAAGATCTTGAAAGAAGCATCCCAAATTTTGGTGGTATGTCAGCCACGATAACATCTAATACCACACTCTTCATAGGTAATTGGGAAAGAGTTACAACCACATCTTTCATAAGCCCAAGAAATTTGACTTTCTTGTAATCAAAAGAATATAGATCATGATATGGTCTAGTAATGTCCAACCCTAATTCTTCCATCACCACCTTAGGCATGACATTATGCTAAGCACCAAAATCCATTAAGAAATTATGCAGTATCTTGTCATGGATATTTAGTGAAATGTAAAATGGTGGAGAGGCATCAATTTTGTCTTCAATGTGAGGTCCAATAGTAATGGCAGGGTTTTCATCTTCAAGGTTGACTGTATCTGAGAAGGTGACATGAGCTAGAGCTTCTAGAGCCTTAAGGACAGTTTTTCTGAATGGTTATGTTTTCAAAAGTTCTAATAATGGTATTATAATGGTATTGGAATCTTGATTTTGTTGATTTCATGTTCTAAATTGAAAGCATAAACATTTTTATCTGGTTCCCTTATGTCAACAGTGCTATCTTTGATAGGTTGCTTCAATGAATGATCAGCTTGAACATTGGGAACACCTTTGATTGCCCCTGTCTTAACTGGAGTACTGGCTTTCTTTGTAGAAATCGGTATATCTACTTTAGGTGCCTGGGAACCAGATCTGAGATTGTACTTTTTCTCTATAGGTTCATGTTGGACAATCTCCTCTCCATCCCCTTCCTCAAACTAATTTGAAATAAAAGTATCTTCATATTCTTGGTGTGTCACATGTAGAGGAGATGATTCAGAATCATTCAAATGAACTACAAGGTCTTCTTCTGTACCATCATTATCTTTTTCCTCATCTATTGCATTATTCTGAAAAGGAGGTAACACATTTTGGTCATCTTGATTTTTTCTTTCTCTTGGTAAAATTTGAGGTACATTGTTTGGTCTCCTGAACTGATTTGGATTTTTGTAACCGCCCTCATGTGCAGGTCTATTGGGTTGTTTTTGTTCCATCTTCAACCTTGCCATCTCAGATGTCAAAGTTTTCAACATCTTAGTCATTTCATCCATTTTAATATCAGATGTTGAATTAGAAGATGAAGGCAACTCTTCCTTTTTATTTTTTCTATCTCTGTCACTTCTGTACTTCAATTTGTCTGCTGCTAATATGTTTGATTCTACATCAATAGCTACATCTTGCATTAGGCTGAGGGTAGTGGCTCTTCTTTACCTAAGAAAGAAGGAAAATCCGACATCGAATGCATTGGCAAAAGTGATTTTAGCTGATGTCTATGAAGGTTTTATCTCCTCTGGAATTTTACCATACATCAGGTTGAAACTTTTGGTAAAATCAGGTATTGATTCACCTTGTTTCCTCCTTAAAGCACCAAATTTAGTAATGTAGTATTGAAAGTCTTTTTTATCTACCCATTGATTGAGAAAGGCCTCATCTAAAGCTACAATATCAGCTATTGAATTAGGAGGCAAACTCCTGAACCACTTTCTTGCTTCCCCATTTAAACTCTGTACGAATAATCTCATCCACACATCAACATGCTCTACATTGAAATTGTCTACAAAACTATAAAACAAACTCAAATGCTCTTCAACAGTAACCGATCCATCTCCATTAAATCTGGGCAAATATCTCATATAATCATTTGGTGGAAAAGCATACATGACTTGTGGAAGTACTAGGGGAGCATACCTAGCTGCAACTATTTGGTCCATTCTATCTACGACCATATTAGCTATGTTCAGAGCTTTGGGAGTGAGTAGGATTGATGATGTTGTAGGTGAAAAAATCCCTTGTATATTACAACTCTTATGTGCTATCCCTGAACCTTTTTTTTCAATAGATGGAGATTTCTTTTCTGGATTATGATCAGCTAATGGACTGAGAAACAAAGGATTATCAAAATAACAATAATGTGATCCAAAATCCTCAGAAGAGAAAGATTTACAAGATGACGAAGAAGTCTTTGTTTCAGTCTTAACACATGTGCTGGGAATCTTCAAATTTCTAGTTTCAGGTAACAAGTCTGGATATTCCTATTTAATGAGTTCAATAAGCAGTTTCTTTTGTTCTGGATTTAATTCTGAAATGTTTGTAGGGAATGAAACTATATCAGACTCATCGACAGGCTTAATTTCACTTTTGGGTTTTAAATCTTCATTTTCTTGGGTTTTGATGGTTTCAGAAGACTCTGCCTGAGAATTTTCTGAAGATAATTTCCCTTTTGAAAGTGAAGACTCACCAAGAAGAACTTTAGGTTTACTTAGTATTTTTTCAGGATCTAGCACTGCTGCTACAGGTTCGGAATCTGGATTTTTCCTTGTTACTGGTCTCTTTTTTGATGGTGGAGGATTTTGAGGAATTTTAGGTCCTTTGCCTTCTTTTTTAGGAGCTATAATTACCACAGAGGAGTTGCTAGGTGAATAATCACAGTCTTAGAAAATGTCCAAAATCTTGTTCACCATCAAGATCTGAATCTAAACTTGTCGTTTCCCTAGGGAAGATATCTTCGTTTCTTCGTCCCCGACAACGACACAAAAAATGTTAGTCCCTAAAGTTGCACTTGACTGTGAGAGGGAAAGCTAGGGCATCATTCGTTTATTGTAAAGTATTTTTAAGGTTTTATGATTTGGTTTTTTGTAGAGTGGTTGAAAACTGGGTCAAGATTGCAACATGACATGAAAATCAAGATAAAAGCATAACATATCCCACTAACTAAATAATAGGTAGATAAATATATGGATTAAACCAATTTAAGAAAAAGGAAAGTGAAGTCTTCAATATGTCAACTTCACAAGATTTTTCGTCTCAATATATTATAAAGAAACAAGGGTATCGCCTTGACCTCATTACTTGAAAATTATCTTTACAGCAAAATCTTCACTGTATAAATTAACATTTAAGAATAAAAAAGCATTGCAATCTGAATAATAAATTCAAGCATGAAGAATGAAATAACAGAGTAGAAAAAAGAAGGTCTAACCATCCATATGCCTTTGTTATTGAGTGTCAATTGAACATAAATGTCTTTTACAATAAGCTCCACAAAAAGTTTCACTGGATCTCCAATTTTTCGACCCCTTCATGGTCCCTCTTCTGTCTATTTAAACTATCTATAAAAACTTCCAGATCCTCTTATCTAGAATAGATTTAAATGACTAGAATCGAAAAGTATCCAACTCCTAAAGTAATTCACTCAGAATGAGCTTCTACCCCCAAAAATAGCCCACAGCTCAACAGCTTGATATAACAAACATTGTCAGCATTACATTTGACTCTACAAAATAGGGATTTTGTTTGACTCTGTAAAACAGATCGAAGTCTTGGAATTTCCCTGATCAAAACAAATAATCTTTTTCCATATCTCCTGGAGAACCTTTAAACAAAATTGTAACAAATCTTCATGTTACCTTTAGGATAAAATCACAGTAGTGGCTTTGGCATTTTTCTGCTTGAGCTTCATGGTTAGCACAACATTGTGTCAGTAGAGTCTAAAATTAATTTCCCTGAGTTCCTTAAGCAATTCCCTTTGCTCTTTCTTCTTCTTTTTAAGACTTTGAATCATTTCTTGCTAGCAAGCATTCCATTGTTCTATCTGCACCTTTTCCTTCTTTAATTGTTTTATTGTTTTATGAAATTCCTTAATCTTTTCCTTATCAATTCTTATCTCAATCCTGAATCCTGAGAATTCTTCAGAAGGTGCAGTTTCATTCAGATTTAAGGCAACACTAGGTTTATTGGATTTAACCTGGTATTTTGAGATTAATTCTGAGCTATGTTCTTCCTCGGAACTTGATGAATCTAAAGCTCCAGGTACATCTGGTAAGTAATGTGAGTCTTCCAAGTAATCTTGTTTTTCTTCAGGGAATTCACTGATGCCTTTAGCCATCTCTTTATCTTTTTCTAATCTAGTTGAAGCTCTTGTTACAGGGCCTGTAGGTGGTGTAAATATTCCCTTTCCTTTGCTGACAGATTTCTTGGGAAATGGGGTCTTTTTTTCTCTTTTCTTGGTACTTGTTTCAACATCCTCATAATCATCTTCTATGATTATGGTGTTTTCTTCTTTAATTGACAGATTGAACATTTCCTTTGACTTCATCCTATACTTATTAGTAACCCTGGTCGAATTTCTCCGAGGTTTCTGTGATACACACACACCTTTATCTTTTTTTCCTTTGATTGCAACGCTCCTTTTGTTGGTCGATGGCATTTCAGACTTGACTGTAGTTTGAGCAACAAGATCATTATCTGACTCTGTCTCCCCTTTAACATCTTCCTCGAGAATCATTTCAATTTCAAGCTCCCATATAGGTCTCTTACTTCTGCTCTTCTTAGTTACCTTGATATCAGAAGACTCATCTTTCATAGGGTTTTCATCAGAAATATCTCGACTTTGTTTAATGGTTTTCCTTCCTATGTCCTTTTTCTGCTTATTGGATTGAGTGATAGGTTTTAAGGATTGCGTGAGCCAGTTTCAGGGCTTCTATAATTTATTCAGGGTAGACATGACTAGGGTTTTAATCAGAACTTGATGGAACAAACTGACTTTAGCATTAGTGGAAATTGACTGCACTTTCTTGGACATTTTTGTCAAACTTTTAAGCAGAAAATAAGGAAGATTTAAAGGGTAATAATCATTTAGATGCATCAGTATTTTGATATGGTAGATGTAGACCAATGAAAACCTCCCTTCGCAGGTGATGCATCTGTGAATCACTACCAGAACAGTGTGCCATTCGGGTCGAACCCAGCTGCGAGGCATTCCCCTTCTCCAATCTAGATTCTTCTTATCTGGAAGGAGGAATTGATTTACAAATTCAGTAACCACATGCTCCTTCTTCCACCATCTTTCCCCTCCAACCACGAGCCTGCAAGCCTTTGCTATAGTCTTCTCTATCACTAGCATCAACATCTTACCGATTTCGACCTCGTGACCATCGAAGTTCAGAGCAAATTCCATGGAAACCTGCTCATCATAACCTTGAAATGTGGTGAGAAACTCAAACCACCCAGCGTCTCTGAATCTTTGGGCCATCTGGGGATAGGCTTCAAGAAGTTTAGCACCTTCTGGTTCTATTCTAGCAACTTGTCTACTCCTCTTTGGCGCCATTAAACTCAATTCTGCAACCGTCGTCCTCGGGTTCCAAATTCACCACCTGCAATTGTTAGTGTATTCTATTGCTTTGAATAGATACCTGCATTTCTCCCCGCAAACCCAAATTAAGCAAACTCGAACAGGTAACATATAATTATCATCAAGCAATAGGTGATTTTGAAATGAACCCTGTGCGTGTGCATAGCAATTATATTCTGAAACTGTTGGATTTGGAAATGATTGCTAAGCTTTCGTGGGAGTAGATGAACTTTCAATTCATGAATTGTGTAATCATAACTAAATCGAGATAGAAGGTGAAAGTTATGGCATGATTATTTGGCGCTATGGGAATAGGCTTATTCCCGTAGCGCGTTTGACAACTTGAAATTTTGAAATTCAAATGGCATAAAAAGTGACACCCAATTTTAAACAATGTCTTTTCAAAATCAAACTTAAATAAATCATCAAAGACTATAATGCAAACCACGAAATACCAAAATCTAAAAATGGAAAACAACTGAAAATGGAAAATGAGGAATGGGTAAGGAGGGTTTAGGATAAGGGTTTCTCACTAAACCAAGACAAAATTAGAGACTAACAACATATATGAGACACAAATTTATATTCTATAACCTTGTTAATTTCAGAAAATATGAGGGCAAAACGAACCCTCCCGACCAATACAAATGCACCAAAAATATGAGGATAACCTTGTCCTCTAATAACCATACAAATAAGAAATCCAAACCTCAACAATATCCCTGAAAATTTCCTTTGCCCACATATCTATTACAGACCACCTGTACAACCCGTTGATGTCACCTGTCATCATGTATGGACCTGCTCCTGCCCAGAAAACTCTATACACGATTCACCTTACTACAACCCACATACATACGCGATTGTTCCCACTACAACCCACATATAAGTGACTCACCTTCCTGCAACCCATGTACATACACTACCATGCTCTTTGCAACCCGCATGTATATGCGGTTCCTCCCTATGCAATATATGTACAAGTATATAAAACTTGTATGGACACCTCCATACAATTTTCTCTTTGTGAATTCCTCTCTCCTAGGACATATTTTCCACCCTTGCATAATTTTCCTTTTTGATATCACCAAGTATCCGAGCACAAGTAAAGACTCACTTATGCTAACTTTATCCTTGCATAATGACCTTTCTTCTTTATATACAAGTCCAATGAGTGATATTAGGAACCCCTTCTAAACTCAACAATTAATTAAAATATTTTATTCCTCTTTATCGGTGTGACACCCCATCACAAGCCCACAAATCCCATCAACTTGAACACGAGGCCCTAGCCTCTTTCCAGGGTCAATTTCACCAAAATAAAAGGCTAATCTAGTGCCAAAAAATATTCCCACATGCTTGACACCTTGGCCTCTTGTGGGAATACCTCTCGAAACTAAAATAAAAAACACTTCCTCTTAGCGAGGGAGGTATCCCATCCACCATCATCTGAATTTACCCATGTCTTCCACACTGGAAGTGACTTTGTCTCCTCTACCAAAAATGTACTCCAATCCTCCTTATTGGTTACTCCCTCTATCTCCTCTACCAAAGATACACTCCAATCCTCTTGAATGGTCGATCCCTATGTCACCAAAGCAGATCCTACTCTGCATTCCTCCTGAGTGGATCCATCCTCGACCACTGAAGAAAATTATGTTGTCCAATATACCTCACTAGATGCTCCCTATGTGACTGAAGAAAATCCTACTCTCCTATCTTCCTGATTGGCTGCATCCTCTATCATTGTAGCAAAACCTACTGAAACAACTGAATCCTCCATGGAGGGCACATAGCTCCCAAAATCCTCTTGCATCTGAACCTCCTATATGGCCTCCTCAACCCATGACACCTATCTATAAGTCCTATAAGATACCTTTCTCCCACTTGAACTTGAGGGGGAACTCCCTCTAAATGGTTGAATCTCCCTCTGATCCTAATGAATCTCTCTAATATTGGGCTCCCTCTGAGTCCACATGATCCCTTTGAAACCTAACTCCCTCTAAGTTAGTACAATATCTAGAGCCATATTCTCCCTCTGAACCTGTTGACCTCCTGTGAAGTCTAATATCCTCTGAACAATCCTGGGAGGTTTCTCCTCCCTCCTAGATCCTAATGGTTGACTCCCTCTGAACTCTTGATCCCTCTGAGTCGAAACCACTGGTGGGGATACCTGCCACATCACTGGTGGAGCTACCTGCTCCCTCTGAACCTGTGCTACTGGTGGGGTCACCTACCTCACCATTGGTGGAGCTACTTTCTCCCTCTGAACCTGTTCTACTAGTGGGGCCATCTTCCTCACCACTAGTTGAACTAGCTACTCATCTACATTTATCGCTCTGCTACTATTGGAAATAAATTTCATAGGCTAGCCACTCAACCTATATAATTTTCCCTCCCTAAATCCAAGAACCAATGATTATACAAATATATCTCGTATGGGAACAAATAACACCTGCCCATATCGAAATAATATATCGCATCCCTTCTTCTTAATCTTTGATACTGAGAGAATACTCCTCCTGATTTATGGCACCCTTAACACATTCGACACCCTCAACACCTCACATGACTTTAGTATGAACGATACCGTACCAGATCCTCATACTGCATTTCTTGGTTCCCATACCAATCTCCACAGACAAGTCTGAACCAGTCACTGTGAATATGTCAAATAACTATCATGCACCTGTTATATGGAAATATGCCCCGCTATCCACTAACCAAGTCCCCCTACTAGAGACTATACCTGAAAGGGAAGAGACCAACAAGATATCCATCTGGAACCGTTTTGCAACCTAATCAACCTCTATTGTTGATGCTTGTTTCCTTCTTCCCCATCCCCTTTGGACCTTTGGTGTGGACACTGTGAAGCATAGTTCCCAAAGTCATGACACTCAAAACATCTGATCTTAATAAGATCCTTCCTCCATCTTGGCTCTATATATGCTTCGATATGCTTCTCTCTCAAGAGAAGCACTTCTCCCAGGAGAACCTCTTCTGTATGGAGAACCTCTTCTTCCCTTCCTAGGGTAGGCTGGAAGGGCCTAGTTCTCATCATTTCTACTCTTCACAACACCATCCATATCATCCCTGGACACCAACCGTGTCTCCTCCTGGATAGAATCAGTCCATAGTCTATTAAAGTATGGTAACTTGTCTCATGCACAAATGCACTACAAAAATGGTTCCCAAGACTTGGGATGACCTCTCAATGGTACATTCACCAACTCGACATATTACACTGTCTCGCTAATGGTTGCAAGCTGATATCGGACCTAAGTGATATTCCTAAGGTAGCTGGAAACTATGTCATCACTAGTCATCCTGATAATTTGAAGATGGTGCTTCAAATGTAGCATCCTTCCTGTATTCTTATTTTGGTATAGACCCAACAAATCATCCTACATCTCATTGGCAGATGTGTTCTTATCAATGTGAGGAATCAAGTGATCCTTTACGGATTCTAACAACACTCGCTTCACCTTCACTTCTTTCTTATTGTGAGATGTCAATTCTTGTGGATTGGTAGGAACTACAACCACACTCTCAACATACTCCTTGAGATCATTCTCTTCCAACAAAAGAATAACCCCTTCCTTCCAAGCCCGAAATTTGGTTTCCCCTTCCAACCTGTCCTCAAGCTTTAATGTGTTCACCATTTTGACCTACCCGGAACAAAAACAAAAACATGAACACGAACAACACTCCTCCAATGTTGTAGCCAACAATGTGTCTCAATATGATCCCATTCTATTTGAATCCCAAGCTCTGATATCATGTCAATTTTCAAATGCAACTCTATGTGACTAATTTTCAGATCTGAAAATTGCTTACTAGTGAACTAACATTAAAACACTAGTTGTTATCACTGAACAATTTTACACTGAAAATTATTGATTGAAAATATATGCATCAGAAACAACAATATTATATATGAATCATCAAAACATACATGAGACACAAATTTCTATTCTATAACCTTGTTAATTTCAAAAAATTTGAGGGAAAAATTGGCTCTCCCAACAAATACAAATCCACCAAAAATCTGAGGACAACCTTGTCCTCCAATAACCATACAAATCAGAAAACCAAACCTCAACAATATCCTTGGAAATTTCCTCTACCTATAAATCTATTGTAGACCACTTGTACATCCTGTTGACATCACCTATTAGCCTGTATAGACCTACTCCTTCCCATAGAAATCTATAAGTGATTCACCATACTGCAACTCGCGTACATACACAATTGTGCCAATTGTAACCAGTGTATACACCATTCACCTTCTTGCAACCCGCGTACATACACTACTGTGCTCTCTGTGACCTGCATATATATGTGATTCATCCCTCTGCAATCTGCGTACAAGTACATAAAACTTGTATGAACATCTCCATACAATTCACTTTCTACGACTTCCTCTCTCCTAGGCCAGATTTTCCACCCTTGTAGAATTTCCCTTTGCTGAAATCACCATGTATTCTAGCACAAGTGAAGACTCACTTATGATAATTCTATCCTTGCACAATGAAATTTCTCCTTTATATACAAGTCCAATGAGTGAGTTTAGGCAACCCTTCTAAACTCAACAATTAATTAAAATATTTTATTCCTCTTTGTGGGTGTGACACCCCATTAGAAGCCCACAAAGCCCATCACTTTTCCCATGAGGCCCTAGCCTCATTATGGGGCCGATTTCACTGAAAAGAAAGGCTAATATAGTGCCAACAAATATTCCCACATGCGTGACACCTTGGTATCTTGTGGGAATACTTCTAGAAGCTAAAATAAACAACATATTTAAGGCAAATGTATGTATCTATTCAAGACTCTATAACTCATTTTCAAACCTTTGATACTGGACATGAAATCATTTTCTTTATGAAATGATACATGATTTTTCTAACTACATCTCATTAGTTTAATGTTGTTAATTGAATAATGTTGGGTTCTTCTATATAAGTGTATTTATCAAAATGTTATTTATCCTCTTTGGGAGTCGATATATCTATCACTGTTGAAACCTCATCAGAACTACAAAGATGTCGTTTTAAATATTTCTCCTATTTTGTTATGCCAATGCATTAATATTTTCCTTTCCTATATATGAATAAATTTTGAACATTTCATTCATTTAAGACATAAATATAAAAGAAAACAAAGAAAGAGATAAACTTTCATGAAAATAAATCATTCTCTTTATTCCAAAAACAATAAAGGGAAACTACTCCCACTCAATATGGAGGACAAATTATATTATTTCAACTCTATTAAATTGTTTTGGCATTGAAGGTGCTAGAGTCAAGATTCTAACGTCTAATGCATGAAAAAACCATAAAATAAATTGGCAACTCTAATGGGAAGATGCATATGAGGTTTTTCATATGATAAAGATCCAAGCTACATGATTGTAAATGAAAAATTGTGGGTTTGTAGATGACTAAGAAGAAATAGGAAGAGACATCTAAGAATATTTCTCTTAATGGTGTCCCCTTGCAAGAAAGGTGTAACTCCTTGCAATAAATAAACTAAAAATATCGATAAGTCCCCTTCGAGGTAAAATAAGAAGATGACACACTCTATTTTAAGACCCCTCTTTGATTTAGAGACTAATTTTTCAATTCCAATTTTTTTCCCATCCCAACATCCTCAACAATCACTTCCTACAAACACATCCCTTGCATCATAGTCTACAAGTTCTTCCCAAGCTACTCCTAATATTCCAATGGAAAATATCATTCAAATGCCTTGGATAGGATCCAAACCTCTTTCTTTGAATGGGGCTCTAAGAACACTCTGACCATAACCAAGGATATCTTTCCCATTCGTAAGGATGATGAATCAATTACCATTGATGAACATTTTTATTCCTTCTCATATATATGTCATATCCCCACAATTGAAATAGAATATTGGTCATCTATCTCTTTGTTTAGACCTTTAAGAATGAGATTGTCAAATGGTTTCCACCTTGGCTTTGCGAGTTGTTCCTAGTTGAAATGACATGGAAGATCGATTTATCAATATATTCACAATAATCATAGATCCACATGCCCAACTCAGAAGTTACCTATGTAAAGATGGCAAAAGGAGAAACCATGTCTAAAATCAATGCTCATTTTCAAAGAATAAAGGAGAAGATTCCAACTACCTACCAACCCATCGACAAGTTGTATTTTTGCTTCAATTTGAATGCCTTAATTCCTAATATGAGATACATCGTTAATTATAATGGCATGAATATATTGGCTAGTGCACACTACTACATAATACATCAAGGACAAAATCATTGAATTGAAAGATGATGTGTCAACAATGCTTCCATGTATAGAAAAAGAGAATTGAGATTATCTCCGTCAAGAAAAAAAGGGAAAATTTATGAAGTAGTTGCACGAAAAACCTTTACAACCAAATAAAACCATTATAAATTTCCAATATTGGCATCCTATTAACAAAAAATACTGTGATTCCTCTCTTAAAGAACTTAGTGTGGGAATTGTCATAATTCAAGATAGAGAAAGAAGGTGTGTGTAGGGGATGTGTTCTTGGAAAGCATGCCAAAGGTGATTTTCCTAGAAATGAGCATAAAACAATAGGGAATCTTAATTTGATCCATTTATATGTGTGTGGATCCATGTCTTCCCCCTCTTGGACAAGTAGTTTGTATTATGTCACCTTCATTGATGATTTCTCTTGCATGACCTAGATTTATTTTTTGAAGACTAAGGATGTGATGTTCAATAGGTTCATAGAGTTCAAGGAATTTTATTCCTTTTGTAAGGAAGTAGGTATTAATAAGGAGATGGGAATACCTTACAACCCATAACATAATGGGGTTGAGGAGAGGAAGAACGTGTCAATTGTTGAGACTTATAAGTCTCTGACTTATGACATGGATTTTCCCATGTGTCATTGGGTAGAGGATTGTAATACAACCATGTATATTTTGAATAGGTGTAATCATAGGATATTTAAGAGCATGGCACTAGAGGAGGCATTCATAAGTGTGAAACCCGATGTATCAGATTTTTGTGTATCTGGTCAATGCCTAGAATATAGTCACATGTCTGAGGAAAAAAGAACTAAGTTGGAACTTTCAAGTACCAAGTGTATCTTTGTTGGATATAATGAGACTTCCAAATCTTATATGATCTACATTCTAGCACAACGAAATATTGTGGTGAGCTAATATATGAAGTTTGATGAGGATGTGAGGTCCTCTAGTTCACAAGCATCTCCTCTAGAGATTGAAGGGAGTGAGGAGGTTGTTGTTCCAGAGGATAATTTAGATGTTGGAGAAGAATCATATCAAGTTTGGATTAAGTGAGATTAAGGGTGGATATATCCTCACCTTCCACTTTTGCATGAGGGAAGATGAGATGGCTTACTGAGACATTACAGGATGCATAGGAGAATGTAGGAGCATCCATATCTTTGGTGAGGGTGAGTATACCTCTAAGAGATATGCTAACCATATTACACTGCCTTCTTTCTCTTATGAGCCTTACAATTGTTTTGAGGATCTAAGATGTTATACCTTGATGGAGGAGTGTAGTTTTGGGGGAATAGTTCCTTTCCAAGAGCTAGCAGTTGATTCCATTACCGTAACATGTTTGTATTTGTAATTGGAAGGTTTGGTTGAGTTGTAGACAAAGCAGGTTGATGTTGTTGAAAATAATTTCCTTGTAAATATGGAGTTTTAGATTTTAGGATTACTCTGAAAGTGTTTACACCATGATTTAGGGTGCTTCATGTGATGTGGGATTCATAGTGTGTTGATTACCCTTGATTTTAGCATGATGGACATACGTGTTAGAGATAACTTACTCATGGATTGTTAGACCTTGTATTTATGATTATGTGGCACACTTCCTTGGAGAATTGGAGATCTGGAGGGAATGATGAAATTCTCCATGATGCACATATGGAAAGTTTATTTCTTTCTTGGAGGCTGATTCACCTTGGAGGAGCAACATTAGGCATCATGGAGGAGAGAAATGAGCCCTAAATGGCAAGTGGACACTTGGTTAATTGCATGGAGGCTTGTAATTTATTAAGGACACTTGGATTAAGGAGTGATCATGTAGGTGTGGTGGACACAGAGGTACACATGGGTTAGAGAAACATTGAAGCTTTGGAGGCTTTTGGAGGAGGAGCATTGGAACTTTCTCAAGGAAAGTTCATCCTTGGAGCCTTGCTTATTGGATGTGCACGGATTAGAGCTTGACATTGTCACTTAGAGTTGGAGTGCTCTAATTGTGGGCCTATATTGTGTAGGGTTAGATTGATTGTAGTGGAACATGTCCACTTTGTATTGTTGGCCTCTATTATGATCCTTAACCCTTAAAATTAAATCATGGGTAATATATCATAAATGCTCAACACTTTATTAAATATCGAAAACACTTAAGGTAGGAAACCACCATACAATGATCCTTTTATGGAGGGATAAACTCTTGTTCATTTTCCTCTTCAAGGGGAAACCTCATCAGATATAAGATCCAATAAGATATACTCCAATACATTATTTAGAAGGGGGACTCCACCCTAATTATAGATATATAGAAAACCTTAATCATAACCAAATGCCTTTTTTAATGAGGCCACATTACATTTATTCCACTTTACATGAAATGATCACCATACCTACACTATTATTACTTGAAGGGGCCTTTTGGTACCGTTGGAGAAATTTCTATTTTCGACACACTAGTTCAGTGGGAGTAACACTAGTTCATTGGGAGTTAATTGAATAGTTCTATTTTTAGACTTTATATTTTTACCATCACTATTATGCATGCATGCATTCCTAAGGAAAGCTAATTGGTTGATTTCTTTTCTTAATTATGGAATGTTTTTCCTTATATATGAGTGTATTCCACTCATTCATTGTACCATATTGATCATGATCTATGTATCAATCATCAGCTCATTGGAGTAGTGTGAATATATTTTCTCATTCTTCCATATTGAATCTCTCTTCCTTTCTTGATAAACTTTGTTTGTACTTGTTTTAGCTAGATCTCCCGTGCAGGTTTCTATGAAACACTGACATGGTATCAGAGCTATGTTGCTTGGAGCAAGCCAGACAAGCCAAAGAATAAGGAAAATCGGGGTTTTGGCGAGCTAAATTTGTGGTCGTAACTTTCAGCAATTATTCCTCCCAAAATATTACATTTTTGAGGAAACGACTTGACATGAAAGTAAAACAGCCCATTTTGGAAGTGGATTTTCAACCTTTTGGAGAGATTCTTTACCGTTTGCTTAGAAAGTGAGCCGCAAGATAGCCTCCCGAAAATGATACGAATCTGTGGTTGTAGCTTTCCACATTCATTGCTCCCAAAATGTTATGTTTTGGAGGAAACGGTGCGCGAGGAAAGTAAATTGACCCATTTTGGAAGTGATTTTTCAACCGTTTGGCGAGATTCCTCACCGTTTGCTCAGAAAGTAAGTCACAAGATCATCTCCTGCAACTAATATGAATTCTTAATTTCTTAATTTTTCACTTGCAGATTAAGAGTAAATTTTTAGGGGTTCTTGGAATCAGTGGGAGAGATGGATATGACAACTATTATATAGTCAAACTTGGTGGTAATCCTCACACCATACAATTATTTTGATTGGAAGCCCAAGGCGACATTCCAACTCAAAAGAAAAGGACTTTATAATTTGATGATGGCGACAGAAACAGAACCTACATCAACGATTAAGAAGATGAGATGGGCGAAGCGTAAGGATGAGGCCACGAGACTACTTCTTGAATTAATATCCATTGATTTATGGTTTCATGTTGCTGCATGCAAGACTCCAAATGAGATCTATACCACCTTGGAAGGACTCTTTGGAAAGCAGGATGAGATGTGAGGTCATATGCTTGAGGTAGAGTTGAATACCTTAGACCCTAAAAGTTTTGATAATATACAAGATTTTTTTACTAAATTTAAATCTTTTCTATTAAGCTTGGGTGAATGTGGTATTGATAAGTCTACACAAGAGAAACAACTTATTCTAACAATCTTGGCCAAGCTAGGACCAGAATACACTGTATATGTCTCCAATTTCCATTCTGGCAGATGTCTTTTTGGAACAAATTGGAAAATGCCTACGTTGGCTCAGTTCATTGAGTCTCTTACACAAGAGTAGACAAAACTCATACACATGGGCCTCATGAAAGATTTGAAATCACATGCACTCACCATGCAGGATGGAAAAGGGTCATTCAAACATAATAGGAAGGAGGGATATTCCAAATCCTTTAATGATTCTTCAGGTTCCAAAGACTCTTCAAATTCCAAGAAGAAGAAGAAGGGAAAGCAGTGCCCTTATTGAAATAAACCGAATCATGAAGAATCCACATGCATGAAGAAACAGATCGATCTTATGGCACATGCACTCCAGCAGAAAAACCTTGGAAACTCCATTCCAGAGGGAGTCAAGAAGTAGAAGGAAGAAGATCCTGCTCCTAAGAAAGGTAATCATCATGCTCTTGTTGCAATTAATTCCTCATCTGATTCATGGATTATAGATTCTGGTGCAACCCATCATATGGCAGCAAAAGAGGAAGTTTTCTCTTCTTTGATTCCATGCTCAAGACCCCCTATTCTCATGGGGGATGACACTCCAGTAGAAGTAGCAGGAGAAGGGAGAGTGGAACTCCACAATGGTAGTTTTGAGAATGTTCTATGTGTTCCAAAGCTTTCTATGAATCTTCTCTTAGTTTATTGGAATGCTCAGAAAGGTAAAAAGGTTGAATTTACATTAGATTCAGTTTTAGTAATTGACATGCATGAAAATTCCATTATTGCAATTGGTGAGGTGGATCAAAAGTCAAGGTTGTATAAATTCACTAAGTTTTATGACAATGACTCCTCTATTCTACTTACATGTAAGGAGAGTACTTTGCATGCACCTCCACTGAAACATGCATATACTCTTGTTCTTCCATCAGTTTCAGACATCAGAGATGATTCCATACACTCTGATTCTATACATGGAAATAAGCACCTAGTACATCCATATAAGAATCCAGCGTCGAATATTCAACAGATGTCCAAGAATGCAAATACCACACTTCAAGCAGCAGGCAACCTTCTAGGGAATCCATTAGATTCGAGGAGGACTTGATCTCAACATGAGGAGCCTTCTCATGTATTTCCAACTTCAGAACCTGTGATGCCCATGCATTGCTATATGGTTCAATCTACTGATCCATAGAACTACAATAGGGTTGTGGGAAATCCATTATGGCAAGCAGCGATGCAGAAGGAGTATGACTCACTCCTACATAACCAGACTTGGAATCTGGTTCCACGTCCACCAGAAAGGAATATTTTCAGGTGCAGATGGGTCCACAGGATTAAGAAGTACAAGGCCCGACAGGTTGCCAAAGGACTTCATCAAATCCATAAAGATTTCTACATCTTCGCGAAGGCTTTCAATGAGAAGAAGTTTCAGACTTTGTGGGATCGTCTTGCAGTGAAGAACACAGTTGTCTAGCAGTTGTTATTTTCTTCTTTTGATACATTATCTTTTGAGGGGGGGGTTTGTTCCCATGTGGTTTTCCCTCTTGCCTCAGTGTTCATTAGTTGCATTGTACATGAGTACCTAAAATGGCCTATTAGCCGAGACTCATTTTTACTCCATAGTGATGTTCAAGGGGGGTGTTGGAGAAATTTCTATTTTTGACACACTAGTTCAGTGGGAGTAACACTAGTTCATTGGGAGTTAACTGACTAGTTCTATTTTTAGACTTTATATTTTTACCATCACTATTATGCATGCATTCATTCCTAAGAAAAGCTAACTGCTTGATTTCTTTTCTTAATTATGGAATGCTTTTCCCTATGTATGAGTGTATTCCACTCATTCATTGTATCATATTGATCATGATCTATGTATCAATCATCAGCTCATTGGAGTAGTGTGAATATATTTTCGCATTCTTCCATATTGAATCTCTCTTCCTTTCTTGATAAACTTTGTTTGTACTTGTTTTAGCTAGATCTCCTGTGCAGGTTTCCATAAAACACTGATAGGTACCCTATTACACCCCCAGGGGGACCCCACATTTACATCCTCGTTTGAAAAGAATCACCATGAACACATGTAGTGAGGATGTACATCCATAAATTAGGGTCCCATGTACAAGTGATAATCACACATTCAAGTAGTCTAGGAAACCATGTACCCATGTACAAGTGCTACCTGCAATGTTGAAGTATTCTAAGAATCTCATGTATAAACTATTGTCCCATGTACAAGTAATAGCTGCAATGTTGAAGTAGTCCAAGAAGCTCATACACAAACCTAGGTCCCATGTCCAAGTGCTCATGTAGACTCTTAATTGAAGATACCTGAGCTTGATAAATGGATTATTACTATTCTCCAAATGGGGACCACTATCATGTGGATCCAACTAAATAGAACTATCCATACCCAAAACATCATATGCATATTTGTAAAAGGTTGATTGTGGATCTAGAAGGGGCACTACCATCATAGAATATGAAAGATAAAAATTATTAATCATGGTTCTCTAGATTGCTCGTAATGATGTTCTCTTCATATGGTGGAGTAGAGTCATCAAAGAGAAGTTGACAGTAGTTTTCATCACATAAATGATAATTTTCCATATACCAGACTGTTGATTAAGGTTGGTTGTCATTGATGTCAACCCTTGAAGAAAGACCCGTAGCACAAAGGTTTGGGTAATGGAACCAATAGTGTTTGATGTAAATATGACTCATTATTGTTTTGTCATGGTTGATAAGAAGTAAATATGGATGAACTCCAAAGCGGTCCCCTTATGGTGAAAGCCCTCACGGGAAGACGCTTTATGGAGTAAGAGAACCCATGCTTAATTGTGGAATAATGAGATGAAGGAAAGTGAATTTGTCAGGGAAAATATCCTAGATGGATATTTCTTGTCATTTCATTTCCAGTGGTATGTGGAATGTCACATAATTCCTCACGGTTAGAG
>ML779269.1:782223-800018 GCA_009831015.1 Picea engelmannii | reverse complement strand
GAGAAAGATAGAGAAAATACAAAAGAATTTTATAACCTATAATCTCAAAATTAAAGGAAAAATGCCCTATCCCATCCTCCTCGTAGAAACAAACCTCTCCCCCATTGAGAGCATGGTTATGACTAGATATCTAATGTATAAGAACAAGTTAAACAACATGGAAAACATGAGGCTACCTAAAATTTCTTCAAAATCAAGTCATAACCACCATCGACTCAAGCGAGGATGGCATAAAGACGCCTGGTCTTGCATAAACTATTGGGGAATCATGCAAGAAACCCTTTTGTAGAATAAATATACTTTTAAAAAAAACGTCAAATCAAAATTTAAAGAAAAAATGTGGTGTGATAAAGATTTAGAGGAAAAAAGAAAATTAAGGTATCATAAAGATGTAATCAACCCTAATCTAGAAGATCAAAATTATCTATCTGTTTTGCCAAGTGTAAAGAAAAAAGTAAGCATTGCTAAGATAACAACAAATTTTCACGAGCTCCATAGTGAAATTGGGCGTTGATTAATTCCTAAAACCCCTTGGGATGAAAGAGTGTGTCACAATTCCTAAAATCCCTTGGGATGAAAGAGTGTGTAACCTTTGTGACACTACGAAGGTTGAAGATGAAAATCACTTTCTCTTATATTGTCCAACCTATACCCATATTAGATCTCATTTTCAAAATATTGATCACACTACCAACCTTCCTAACCTTTTAACTCAACAAAAGTATGGTGCTCTTGGAAAGCTTCTCTTAATGCTTTTCAAGTATAGAAACAAAATTCTAAAGAATCACAAGCAATCACTTACCTTCTTAAAGTCTGATAGACCAATTAAGTCTTAATGGACGTTAATCATCATCATCACCATCATTTTATTTAAATGATTTCATATAAAATTATATCCATATAACATTACATCTATTTATAATATAATAATTTTTATTTTTAAATTATTTTAAATTTCTTTATTTTTATTAAATACATAAATGTTTTTATTTTAAGAAATGAGACTATTAAATTAAATGTTTGATTTCATCTCTTTTATAAATGCTAAAAATTGTTTATGATTAAGTATTTAATATATCTTCTCAAAACAACTAATATAAATATAGTGTTTTTAACACTTTTTAATATAATGTTTTTAACAATTTTTTTTATATCATTTAAAGTTTTCAAATTTTTATCCAGATAGGCCTGCGAAGTCTTGGTTAAATTGTTAAATAATGAGTATGGATATTCAACTAAACATCATAGAAATATATAACTAATAAACAAATCTATATATATATATATATATATATATATATATATATATATATATATAATCAACAAAATTACACTTAAAAATAAAAAAAAAACAGTTAGTTGTAAAACAACATTTAAAATCGCAATTTCTTTTAATATATCAATGTTACAATATATGTGTATTAACTAATTGCATAGCTAGAAGAATAAGTTTTTATTATATGTGATTGGTTAAGTACAATATAGTGTACACTTGTTTGTAGAGAATAAGACCATTGACACATCCTTTAGATTATTAATTATTAAATTTGTAATGAACAATTTTATAACTTAAGACAAAGAACATCAAAGAAGATCAAGAATATATTTTAATTAGTTTTTAAAATATTTTTGGAATATATTTTAATTAGTTTTGAAAAAAAAATTTGTTTCATAGATTTTATAAGCATACTTATTCATATCAATTTGATCCAACATATTAATATTATTTTTCATTGTAGATTGAAATCATAGTTTATTTAAAGAAAATTATATCAATTGAATTTTTCCATCACTTAATTTTTATTTTAATTAGTTTTTAAAATATTTTTGTTTCATAGGTTTTATAAGCATACTTATTCGTATCAATTTGATCCAACATATTAACATTATTTTTCATTGTAGATTGAAATCATAGTTTATTTAAAGAAAATTATATGAATTGAATTTTTCCATCACTTAATTTTTTTTTTTTTTTTAAATTGATATTTTTATTTATTTTTTAATAATTTCACCTAATTATTTATACAATAAAACTATTTATTTTAATTTACCAAATTTTTTTACAAATTATATGAAAATAAACCTCGCTGGACAGGTACCAACCAAAAATCAAAACTCGAATAACTCCCAGCCCTATAACAAAAACACAAATAAGCCCCGAGTAACTAACAAAACGATGGAAAATTTTAATGCTTGGATAGAAGCACAAGAACAATCCATTCCTCCGAGGAACGCAGAAACCTACAGCAACCACCTACATCTCGAACCCTACCTATCATTTGCCCAACTATAATCCCTCCCGTCTCTCTTTCCAACCCAACTATATAAGGCACCAATCTAACTCTCGTGTTCTGTGAAAATTGCATCGCTGAATGGGAATCGCTGTTGGTTACAACTGCCCAATCAAGATTACATAGGCACTACGTATGCTTGATGATGGAAGCCAAAAGATTCACGTCTTATCTAAGTCAGTGTTTTATGTGGAAACCTAATGGGGACTCTTCTCATCTACTTCAGTTTTTTTATGTGGAAACTTTTCGTCTACTTCAGTTTTTTTAATGTGGAAATCTAATTATGTTTTGAAAAAAAATCGGGTGTAATGATATTAGGTATTCTTTTTATTCAAGGGAGAATTACAATAGCCAACCGAGGCATACAACCATTCTATCTACTCATACAAACAATATCTTTGAGTCTTTCTCTCACACACTCACTATACACATTGCTATAAGTATGTTAGTATATAGTATCACTCAGTTACACAAACAGATCATGAATAGATCACATAGTTACATAAACAATTCATAAATAGATTGCATGCATGCTCCTACTTAACATAGTTGCATGCATGTGCAAGTGACCACATGGGAAATTAGTTGACATGTTTCCAACAATCTCCAAGTTCCAACTGCATGTAAAATGTTGACAATTTCCCCATAGCAATCATCAAACTTCCAAGTAGCATACATATAACCATTTTCTTATTCATCAATTAAAAGAGAACTTACAATGTAAAGCAAAGAGATTTTACTCGTTTCACTTTATTCATACCGAATTTCCTAAGTAAATTTACCACATACTTCTGTTGTGATAACCAAGATTACCATATTTCATGTCTCTCTCTATTTTCATGCCCAAGATTTATTTTGTTTCTCCCACATCCTTCATAACAAACTGACCAACTCAGTCAACCTTTTAATTTCAACCATGCTTCTCCTTGCAACAAGCATAAGATATAACACCAACATAATGAATATACAATAAACGCAATGGTTATACTCACTTCTTGTAAAATTTGGCTCATCATGAAGGAGTCAAACATCTTGTACCATTTGCATGGCATGATTTAGGCCATACAATGATTTTTGAGTTTGCAAACAAATCTTCTATTGCGAATTTGAACTAACTTTTCTAGTTGTTCCATATACATGTGATTTTGAACTAACTTTTCTAGTTGTTCCATATATATCATTTTATCCAAAAAAATCCATGTAAAACAATTTTAACATTTAGCTTTACTATCACAACTAGTGCTAACACAACATGAATAGAAACAAGCTTTTAACAACTCATGAAAAACTTTCATGGAAATCAATACCTTCAAAATACCTTTCTACTATAAGCCATGCTTTGAACCTTTCATATTTTACTATGTTTGATTTTATAAATGAAGATTCAACAAACACTCCATCTTTGTCCATGATGATTCTGTGGGTAGTAGGATCCCATAGTATACACCCATTAACATCATCACCATATCAAAGATCTACATGTTTAATATGAGTCCTACCTAAACATAAAAATCACAACTGAATAATTTCACATTTGAGTAATTACCAGATGAGTCGTTCATACCTCTTCTTGAATATTCTTGTCTTTTTCAAACGATGGTAACCGAGTTATCAGATAACACAACCGATTTTGTCCATGACTATTGCTGCAACTTGGCATTACTAAACATGCATATTCGATCCCAAATTCCTTGCAATACTTTCCAAGTTCCATGAATATGAACCTACCTTCATCATATATTCTCAAACACTTGACTAACCTATCAACGCATCAACCTTTCTATAGACCCACCTTTCTAAACTGTACACACTGCTCCACTTTGAACTTTGCATTTGAACAACCTTGACCAAATCCGACTAAGACGACCAAGTAATCCTTCACCGCTTACCTTCAAGCCCATTTACAATGGATTTCACCAAGCCTTTTATAGGATTCATTACATACAATCCATAGATACAATACCATGGGATACCCAAAAAACATAGACCCAAAAAACCAACTGCTTTGGCCAAAAAAACCAGATTTAACTCGTAAAACTAGATTTAACTCGTTAACTCTTTCACCGAGTCCATGATAACTCAACATGCATGCCCCCCCCACCACATATTTAATCTACCTTAATCTATGTCTAAAATTTTCATAGGTGACCTGATAAACTAGGGGTATGCATGCCTGTCTAAGTCTTATAGACATATGCCCATTTACATGCAATCAACAAGTTTTGTAGCTCCAAAGTAAATACAATTTTTTATCCTTTTTTATTTCACACTAACTCAACCATCACTGCCTTGCACCTTCTATTTTAACACAGGTGGTGAGACACAAGATATAGACAAACTTACGTGTAGGTGAATTTTCTTCTTTTGTGGAGCCCTCTTTGGATGTTTGTTGTCTTTTCCAACAATCCTTCTTGAGATGCCCAGATTTGCCACAAAATGAACATTTTGCCTTACCCTTACTTGACTGAGACCTCACTTTAGCTTTCTGATCTTTCCTTCCTTATGTAGATTGACCTATGACCACCATTGCTTCGAATGTTGAGGTTTCCTTACTGGATCTTCTCCTCATTTCCTCGAACAACAAAGCTCCCACAATAATGTCATAAATGTGGTTTATCTCAACAAATTTGTTGAGATAAACCACATAGTTGGGACCAGATGATCCCAAGACTCAAGAAATGAACATTGTAACGTAACTTCCTTGTCCTCATCTATACTAGAAAATTGACAAATCAAAGTATTGAAAACATTCAAGTGATCAACAATTTTTGTACCTTCTTTCATCTCAAGTTGTACAACTTCCTCTTCAAAAAAATTCCATTCGTCAAGGAAATTTTCATATAGAAAGACTCTAGTATGTTCCACAAACATGTTGTTGTCTCGTGTTCAACGATGTTAAACAACACTTCATGTGAAAAATACAATAAAATAGTACCGAGGGCTCTTCCATCCATATATTCTAAGTCCTTGTCTGTCATGCTTGTTGGTTTCTGAATTAAATTTCTATAGTGTTTTTCCAATCCCATTTCCATAGCCCAAAACTATTCTTATCCTTGAATTTCTCCACCTCAAACTTAGAACTTTGTACTTTCACCATTAGCAAAAAAATGCCCAAACCAATACTTATAAAAGTGTGTCTCTTTATAATGAAAGAGTATTATTATATTATAACTAAATTCCCAAAAATAAATTAATTAAAAAGTTTAATACTAAAATGTAATATATAAACCTTTTATTAAAACATAAAGGATTCACTTTTTAAAGGATACTCCACCCACCCACTTATGCCTCAAAAACACTCCTTTAAACACACAATATAATAATAATAGTAATCTTTTTCATACAAAGTGCGCATGACCTTAATTTTACTAATTTCATACCATGAACTTCATATCATCCTAAAATAACTTTATGTCATCGTTTTTACATCAACGCTCACACTTCTTGAGTGTGGATTGGGGAGAGTTGATTTGCCACTGCTTTGTGGTGTACAAACAACGCATGCTAGTTGGTCGCATGAAAACTTATTCAATCACACTTTTTGGTTCTCAGAAAATGTCTGGGCTCCTAGTACTTCACTCTACTTGTCTTTAGCTGTCAAAAAAACAAGTTTAAAGGTTTTTGGGCTCATAGGGACCTAACAATTCATTTTTGTACATTTTTGCAACCTGCAACASCTTGATACCACTTATTTGGTAGCTAAAGAAAAACATAGCATCATTGTGTCCTCCACCACTTAATATCATGTAGGAGRCAGGGGCCAATTTCTTATACTTGTTTCTCTAAAGCTTTTTAATGCATTTCATTGACTGCCAACTTCAATTACTTCATCCACATTTCTATATTGTGGGATTAGCTTTCTTGAAAGTCACCAGGTGAATCTTAGCAAGAGTTCATCCTATGCATGCTGCTCTTAACAAAATAGACAATCCTTAAATCCTTGACGAACAACCAGAGCCACACGATCCCTCTTACACTCTTTTCAATTGATATTTGAAGAACATCATGGAATACCTCAACAATGAGAAGCATGGAATACCTCAACATTCTATTGATCTCTCATTAGGCTATTTTTTGCCCAACTCGACCACCTATCACTTTTCAGCCTCATAGAGTACAAAATGGAACGCTGATCCAAGGACATATTCAACCAAGCTCGTCTCCATCTGGCCCTTCGGCATTCATTAATGCTTTCTGAAAGAAAACGAGGAATGGCAGTTAATAACAGATCACATAGCTCTCTATGTCCACTAACTCTGATAGACGATCTATTAGACCAAGTTCATTGAGCCCGTTATTTAAAAAAAATGGATCTCATTACTGGTTACAATCAGCTTCGTATGGATCCAAGGGACATTCAGAAAACAACGTTTTAGTTCGGTCTTTATGAATAGCTTGCAATATTGTTTGGTCTTACAAATGCACCAAATAGGTTTATGAGATTGATAGGGAATGTCTTCTACCTAAAGCTGGGGCATTTTGTGGCAATTTATCTTAATGATTTTTTGGTATTCCACACATGGAAAGAATACGAGCAAGAATTGAACACAGTTATGGAACTCTTCGGCACCAACCATCACAAGTAGCAAAAAATGTCTTCCTCAAGAAGGATGTACAATTTTTGGTCTACCTCAGATAATTGTGTCAGACATAAATCCCTATGGACTATTCTTGGTTGCAAGCAGTGATCAAATAATTGTGTCAAACATAGCTCCCTATGAACTTTTTTTGGTTGCAAGCATTGATCAAATTTGAAGGGCATAATTTAGATTTCTATGGACTTTTCTTGATTACAAACAGTAACCAAATTTAAAGAGTTGGTCCTAATTTTAATGAGAATGCTCTATATACTCATATACCCATACAGCCTTTCCACCCTTTCGAAGAAAAACACATTTTTCAATTAACAACAATAAATTAAATAAATGAGTAATCCCCAAAATACATGTTTGCATAATACTTTGTAATGATTAAGTGAAATATGTTTGATGAAAGATCCAAATACAATATTAAAAATATTGTTATATAATACTTTGTAATGATTAAGTGAAATATGTTTGTTGAAAGATCCAAATACAATATTAAAAATATTGTTATTTATGTTTTGATATACAAATTAAAACAATTATAAATCTAAGCAATTTATAATTTTTGAAAAAAAAAATTGACAAGCAAAATAGCTACTAATTTTTGAGAAAAAAAATATGAAATCAACATAAATAACTACAAATTCTTGAGCAACAAATATGAAATCAACATAAATGCATGAATTTAATCCCAACTTATCAGATTCCACTTGAATGAAACATGTTTTGAAATTTTGCATTGTGCATTTTATAGAGTCCACGTGAATGAAACATGTTTTGGAATTTCGCATTGATATGTAGTGGGCTATGTATGGAAAAAAATAAAAAAAATAACCATTTATATAAATAACTTATAAAAATCACTAATACAACAAACCCGAGAGGATCACCACTGGCCGCTAACAACTATAAAATGAATACAATTCCCTATAAGTAGCCCTACCATTAAAAATCACTAAGACAACAAACCCGAGAGGATCACCAGTGGCCGCTAACAACTATAAAATGAATACCATTCCCTATAAGTAGCCCTACCATTTCTTTGGAAGAGCTTAGCATAGTTAACATACTTTTTAGGGTTTACATTATTGCATAAACCAAAGTATGGCAATGAAAATAATTTATAAAAGATTTAAAAAATAAAAACTGTATTTATTTTTTTTAATATTTCTCCCACTTTTAAGTGGGTGGGGTTGGGGAAAATATCAAGAGAGTGGAGATGGAGAAAATATTAGAGAAAATGTATTTCATAAGGGTGAGGGAAATATTAGAGAAAATGTATAATACATTTTTGTATAATACGTTTTCTCTAATATTTCCCCACCCACATGAAATACTAGAGAAAATATTTCATGAGGGTGGGGATGGGGAAATATTACAAAAAATGTATAGTACATTTTCATGCATTTTTTCTAATATTTCCTCCACCCTCAGCCTCACCCTCTTGAAATATTTTCTCTAATATTTCCAAATATTTTTCCTAATATTTTCCCCACCCCCTAGAAATATTAGAGAAAATATTTCATGAGGGTGGGGTTTGATGAAATATAGAGGAAACTATAATACATTTTATCTAATATTTTCCCCACCTCCTCCCTCACCATCGTCAAATATTAATATTAGAGAAAACTATAATACATTTTATCTAATATTTCCTCAACCCCCACCCTCATGAAATATTTTCTTAATTTTCTCTCATATTTCCCCCACTCCAACCCTTATGAAATATTGGAAATATTAGAGAAAATGTATAATACATTTTCTCTAATATTCCCCCACTCCACCCTCATGAAATATTTTCTCTAATATTTCCTTGGGTGGGGGAAATATTAGAGAAATTGGATAATATATTTTTAGACATTTTCTCTAATATTTCCCCCATCCCTCGAAAATATTAGAGAAAATATTTCATGAAGGTGACTTTGGGGGGAATATTAGAGAAAATGTATTATACATTTTCTCTAATGTAATATTTCCCCCATCCCTTGGAAATATTAGAGAAAATATTCCACTAGGCGTGGAAAAATATTAGAGAAAATGTATTATATATTTTCTCGAATATTTCAGCCACCCCCTAGAAATATTAGAGAAAAGGGTGTGAGTAGGAAAATATTGGGAAAATATTAGAGAAAATGTATTATACATTTTCTATAATATTTCCGCCACCCCCACCCTCATGAAAATATTTTCTCTAATATTTCTCGGGGGTGGGAGAAATAATAGAGAAAATGTGGAAATATTAGAGAAGATATAAGATACATTTTCTCTAATATTCCTCCCACCATAGGGTGGGGGAACTCTAATATTTACACCATGAGGGTGGGGTGCATGAGAGTGGGGGAAATATTAGATAAAATGGAAAATGTATAATACATTTTCTCTAATATGCATGAGGGTGGGGGAAATATTACAGAAAATAGAAAATGTATAACACATTTTCTCTAATATTTCCTCCAGCACCACCCTCATGAGAAAATGTAAAACACATTTTCTCTTATATTCCCCCCACCCGGGGGTTGGGAGAAATATTAGAGAAAATTTATAATACATTTTCTATAATATTACGCCCACCCCCACCCTCATGGATGAGGGCGTTGGGGTGGGGTAAATATTACAAGGTGGGGGAAATATTAGAGAAAATGTACTATATATTTTCTCTAATATTTCCCCCACCCCCAACCTCATGCATGAGGATGTGGGTAGGAGAAATATTATAGAAAATGTATAATACATTTTTTGTAATATTTCCCCCATTATACATTTTCTCTAATATTTCCGCCACCCCAACCTTCATGCATGAGGGTTAGGGCAGGGGAAATATTTGAAAAAATGTATTATAAATTTTCTCTAATATTTATAATACATTTTTTCCAATATTTCCCTCACCCTCATGCATGAGGGTGCATGAGGGTGGGGGTAGGGGAAATATTAGAAAAAATGTATTATAAATTTTCTCTTATATTTATAATACATTTTCTCTAATATTTAATCCACCTCCAACCTCATATTAGAGAAAATATATTATAAATATTAGAAAATTTTTATAATACATTTTTTCTAATATTTCCCCCACCCTCATGCATGAGGTTGGGGGAAATATTGCATGAGGGTGGGGAAAATATTAGATAAAATGTGTTATACATTTTCTCTAAAATATTTCTCCCACTCCCACCCTCATGCATAAGGGTGGGGGAAATATTAGAGAATGAGAATGGAGGAAATATTAGAGAAAATGTATAATAAATTTTCTCTAATATTTCCTCCATTATACATTTTGTCTAATACTTCCTCAACCCCCACCCTCATGTGTACATTTTATCTAATATTCCCCCCACTCCCACCCTCATGAGAAAATGTATTAAGCATTTTCCGCCTCCCTCACCCTCATGCACCTCACCACCGTGCATGAGGGTGAGGGTGGGAAAAATATTAAAGAAAATGTATTCCAGCGTGCATGAGGGTGGGGGTGGGGAAAATATTAAAGAAAATGTATTCCAGCGTGCATGAGGGTGGAGGTGGAGAAAATATTAAAGAAAATGTTTTCTACATTTTCTCTAATATTCCCCCCATGCCCACCCTCATGCACATAAATATTAGATAAAATGTATTATACATTTTATCTATTATTTCCTCCACCCCCACCCTCACCCCCATGTATGATGGTGGGAGAAATATTAGAGAAAATATATTATAGGTTTTATCTAATATTTCACCCATCCCCAAATACATTTTCTTTAATATTTCTCGACCCTCACCCCCACCCTCATGCACATAAATATTAGAGAAAATGTATTATACATCTTCTCGAATATTTCCCTCACCCTCATGCACCCTCACGCTCATGCATGAGGGTGCAGTAAATATTAGAGAAAATGTATTATATATTTTCTCTAATATTTCCCGCACTGCCACCCTCATGCATGGAAATATTGGATAAACGTATTATACATTTTCTCCAACATTGTGAGAGAAATATTAGACAAAATGGTTTCTCTAATATTTCCCGCACCCCCACCCTCATGCATGCAGGTGGGGGTGAGGGAAATATTAGAGAAAATGTATTATATGTTTTCTCTAATGTTTCACGCACCCCCAACCTCATGCATAATACATTTTCTCTAATATTTCTCCACCCCCACCCTCACCCTCATGCCTTATTATAATTTTTTTCTAATATGTCCCCCAACTCCACCCGCACCCCCATGCATGAGGGTGGGGGTGGAGAAAATATTAGAGAAAATGTATTATACTTGAGGTGGAGGAAATATTTGAGAAAATGTGTTATACTTTTTCTCTAATATTTTCCCCACTCCCACGCCCACCCCCACCATGATATTTTCTCTAATATTTCCGCCACGCCCATGCATGAGGGTGGGGTTGCAGGAAATATTAGAGAAAACATATAATATGTTTTTTCTAATATTTCCTCCAACCCTATATTTTTTCTCTAATATTTCCTCCAACCCCACCCTCATGCATAATACATTTTCTCTAATATTTTCATACCCCCACCCTCATGCAGTATTATAAGTTTTCTCTAATATGTCCCCCACCTGCACCCCCATGCATGAGGGTGTGAGCAGGGGAAATATTATAGAAAATGTATTACACTTTTTCTCTAATATTTCCCCCATGCCCACTCTCATGAAGCATTATATGTTTTCTCTAATATTTTCCCCACCCCCACCATGAGGGTGAGGGTGGGGGTCAGGGAAATATTAGATAAAACATATAATACTCCATGAGAGTGGGCGTACGAGAAATATTAGAGAAAAAATATAATACATTTTCTCTAGTATTTCCCGCACCCCTACCCTCCCTCATGCACTAGGGTGGGGGAAATATTAAAGAAAATGTATAATGCATTTTGTCTAATATTTTCCCCACTCCCACCCTCAAATACATTTTCTCTAATATTTCCCCCATGCCCACCATGAAATAATTTAATACATTTTCTCTAATATTTCCTCCAGCCCCACCCTCATGCATGAGGGTGGGGTAAATATTAAGGAAAATGCATTATACATTTTATCTAATATTTCCCCCACCCCCACCCTCAAGCATGAGGGAAAGGTTACATTTTCTTTAATATTTCCTCTACCCCCACCCAGGTTACATTTTCTCTAATATTTTCCCGACCCGAGCCTCAAATACATTAATACATTTTCTCTAATATTTTCTCTAGCCCCACTCTCATGCATGAGGGTGAGGGAAATATTAGAGAAAATGTATTATACATTTTTATCTAATATTTCCCCCACCCCCATTAATACATTCTATTTAGAGAAAATGTATTATACATTTTTATCTAATAATTTCCGCACCCCCATTAATACATTTTATCTAATATTTTCCCTACCTCCACCCTCATACATGAGGGTGGGGGATATATTAAAGAAAATGTATTATGCACCCCAACCCTCACATGGATGAAAAAATATTAGAGAAAATTTTTCTCTAATATTTCCACCACCTCACCCTCAAATACATTTTCTCTAATATATCCCCCACTCACACCCTCACCCTCACATGCATGAAAAAATATTAGAGAAAATATTTCACCCAACCTCACATGCATGTGAGGGTGGGTGAGAAAATGTATTAGGGTGGGGGTGGAGGAAATATTAGAAAAAATGTATTAGGACAGAGGAAATATTAGAAAAAATGTATTAAGATGGCGGTGGGAAAATATTAGAGAAAATGTATAATTCATTTTCTCTAATATTTCCCCACCCGCACCTTCATATAGCATATTTGTTAGGATTTACAGTATTGCATAAACCAACTTAGTGCAATGAACCCAACTTATTTAAGATTTAAAAAATAAAAACCATATTTCTCAAAAAATTAAAATTATTGAACTAAACAACCATGAAATGCAACACAAAAATTGACAAATGGAAAATGATTTTTTTAACAAAAATTAATCCTTTTATAAAAAGAAAAATATAATATAAAGATAATAAAAAAAAACTAAAATTTACAATAGAATCGAATCTTCAATTTATAGAAAAATAATACTAAATAATTGAGTTCAAACAATCCCATCCAACTAACCCCATCCAACTAACCACAATTTTAATCCATGACTACTTAAACTTCATTAAAATCCTAAATACCTAACTACTTTTACTACTTTTAAAGAATATTGAAACTTGAAACTAGAAAAACAAAATAAAATCAAAAAATAACTTTAGCTAAAGGAATTTTCTGCAATTTCTAAAACAAAGAAAACCTAAAAACCTGCACTATATCTGATTTCTTCAAATCTCGAGCGAACTTATGGGGATCGAATGCAACATGAATCAGTGCTATCGAAACCCTTTAACCACGACCATTATTGTGAAGCACTTACCAAGAGGACAAATGCAATAGTGTCCGGGTATATAAATTTAGATGAAATATTGGACTATGTTATGTAGTTTTAGTAAGTTGATTTTTGTTTAGTGATTTGACTGGTAAAGTTTACGAAGGTATATATACCTTATTCTTTTTGGATTTAAATCTATAACCTCTTAAGAAAAAACACATGTCATTTATAAGTCAACCACCTTTAAATCTATATTTGCTATTTTCTTGACTCAAGATAGTTTTACTTAGTTTATTAAAATTCGATGGAAAAGGAAGAGGAAGCTGGTTCAGAATCATTTTGAGATCATTTTGCCTAGGCTTCCATCCGTGTTCATACCTGCTTTATATAAGATGTTGTAGTTTAAAAAAAAATAGGGGGCATGCAAAAAGGGTTTATTAATATAGAGGCCCAATTTCCAACGTTCATAAATGCTATGTGATGGACCAAGTGGACTGCCGAATTGAATTCTCCCCAACGATGTTGCGGATGGCTTGCCACTTATTTACGAGGATCAAATTTATTTACGAGGGTCAAACATGGTAATCTAAACTTTTTAATTAATTATTATTATTTTATTATTTTTATTTTTAAAAATTGTTGAATCTATAAATTTAAGAGATTAATTTTATATAATTAAAATATTTGAATTTTTTTTTTAATAAATTTAATTTATTTTTATATTAAAAATGCAATTTAAATAATAGAAAATAATGATTTTTTATAAGTACTTTTTGAGATACAAGAAGGTGGTAAATCAAACTCTTGTCCAAGCAATTCACATCAACAAAAAGAAACAATGGGATACAACATTCACTGTTATATACAATTTACAAAATGACTTTTTATATGAAATTTGGAAGAAATTGTTAAATCAATAAATTTAAGTGATTATTTCAATGTAATCAAAATATTTTATGTTTTTTTTTTCATTTTTACATTCAAAAATAAATTTTAAATAACAAAAATTAATAATTTAGTACTAATTATATCACATTTAGTAAATGAATTAGACAACACCCTTTCTCTTAAACACTATTATAAAAAACTGACACTATTATAGACATACAATAGGCCTCTTCATTTGTTGACAAAGATCCGCAAATTCATGAACAAGTAAAGACATGTCTAAAGCGTTCTCAACGAAAATAAAAATAACAATGTTATCACCATGATCACCGTTGCATTCCAGCAATGTTCCAAATAGGCAACAATGTATGTCCCAAAACTGTGGAGTCGTACATTATGGGAAGAATGAATGTTGTTGTCATATTAGGAAGACTTAAATTACAAAATTAATACCTTCACATTATCCATGCCTCATTTTGCTTTCTAGAAGTGATTTTTATGTAAAATTACATCTACTAAAATTTTAATTTTGAATTATTTAATATTTGATTTATTTTGTTTTGTATAAATATTTGTTTTAATATTTTATTAATAATATGTTGGTGTATTTTTATTTTTATATAGTGTGAGTGAATCTAATAATTAAAAACATGTATATATTATGTCCTTAATTAAATCATTAGAGAATTGGTATAAATGTACTGAACTAGCAAACCACAAGCACCTAATCAAAGAGACGTCTTGAGAGCATATGTCTATTCAGCAAATCAACAGAATAAGACACAGAGATCGATCGGCTGCAACGTAACACTCAGATGATGCTGAATTATTTCAATTTTTGTTGGTATATGTCCCAAGTTATGATAAATTGTTGTTGGTATATGAGGATTTTGTTGGTATATGAGGATTTCCTGACCAGAAAGATGCTCCCAAGATGTCTTGTCGATAGGTGCTTCTGACTGATGGGCCGAAATGATCGCTCAGTTGCAAAGAAACACTTAGATGATCAATTATTTCAATTGTGGTCGGTATATGTCAAAGTTATGACTTGCATCAATCATTTTTAAAAGGAGTTGATATCAATGGTTATTAGTTTGGAAAAATGGAAAATGGCCACTATTCATCTATATCAACTATATAAAAATAGTTGTTACTAGTGGGTATTCTACATGTTTTAAGGACAACCATTTATGTATTGGTACATAATGATTGTATTAATTAATTATTAGATTAATTTAATATATAATAATAATATATTAATGTAATATATTGATGTATGATGATGATGATGATTAATGTCCACTAAGACTGATCAGATCTTAAGAGGGTAAATGATTACTTGTGAATTTTTAGAATTTTATTTCTGTGCTCAAAAAACATTAAGAGAAGCTTTCCAAGATCACCAAACTTTTGTTGAGTTAAGAGGTTAGGAAGGTCGGTAGTGTGATAAATATTTTGAAAATGAGATCTAATATGGGTATAGGCTGTACAATCTAAGAGAAAGTGCTTTTCATCTTCAACCTTCTTAGTGTCACAAAGGTGACACACTCTTTCATCCCATAGCATTTTGGGATTTTACCAACGCCCAAATTTTACCAACCCTCAATTTCACTATAACTTAAAATATTAATTAATTAATACATTAATATATTATTAATAAATTCATTTCTAAAATATTAATACACTAATAAAGTAATACATTAAGAATATATTAAATACATTAAATGAATTAATAAGTACAATACTAAAGTATTAATACATTAATAAAGTATTACATTAATAAAATAGTAAAACATTGTTGAAGTATTAATATACTAACAATATAATATATTATTGCATTATTATAATGTATAAATTAAAATATAATACATTATTAATGTATTAATTAATGATGGAGTGTGTTGTTAAGCCACTCCGTGATGTTAAAGTCACCGGTTCAAAACCTGCGGGGACAAAAAAATCCAACCGTGTTAAGGGTTGGTGTGGCTCAGGCCGGGTGCGATCCCCGAGTGATTTTGACGGCTTAGATGCCCCTGAGTCGCGGTTTCTCAAGCCACAAGTTAATCGCGTAGACAACAGGTCCCCGAGTGATTTTGACGGCTTAGATGCCCCTAAGTCACGGTTTCTCAAGCCACAGGTTAATCACGTAGCCAACAGGTCCCGCACAAATTAACAAACAAAAAAAATGTATTAATTAATTAATACATTAAATACATTATTAATTAATACATTTCTAAAGTACTAAAGTATTAATACAAAAATAACATTAATACATTATTGATTAATACCTTACTAAAGTATTTATACATTAAAACATTAATAAATTATAAACATACTAATACAATAATATATTCATAAAGTAGTAATGCATTATTAAAGTATGTCCTCAAGGTGTAGGATAGTCGGTGACAGAGTGTGCTATTAAGGCACTCTGTGATGTTAATGTTATTGGTTCGAAACTCGTGGGGATAAAAAATCCAGCCATACTAAGGGTTGGTGTGGCTTCGGGTGCGATAAGTATTAACCCATTATTATATTAATGCAATCTATAAATTAAAGTAATAATTTACATAAATGTATATACAACTTATTAATTAATCGATACATTTATAATGTAATGTATTATTTAATTAATACATTAATACATTGGGAAAGTATTAATACACTAATAAAGTAATAAATTATTACACATTAATAAAATCTGTTAATACATTAAATGCATTAATAAATAAATTACTAAAGTATTAATACACTAAAGTAATGCATAGTCATACATTTACCTTTGGTAGCCATAGATAACTTTGGTAGACCTTGGTTGACTTTGGTAAGGAAAGGTTGACTATGGCTGACATGGTTAATTCTAGTTGACCATGACCACAATTAACTTCCGTAGACCTTCACCATGGTTAACTTTTGTAGACCTTCATTATGGTTGACCTTCACTATGGTTGACCTTCGTTGACCATGACCATGGTTGATTGTGATTTATCATGGTTGGAAATGGTTAAACATGTTTGATAATTGTTGTCCATATGTGAGCATGGCTTCCCATGACCATGGTTAAGAAAGACTATGGATGACATTCACAGAGTAACATTTGGAATTGTTTGTCACATTATGACGATGAGATATGTGTGTCTAAGTGTGACGACAATGTTATGTTCATGACATTGAGATGATGAGGTTATGTTCATCACATTGCGACACAATTGTGATTTTGATCACATTGCGACAATATGGTGATTTTGATCACATTACGAGGGAGGGGATAATTTTGTTAGATTGCGACGACAAGATATTTTTGTCACATTATGATGACGTGATATTTACATCACATTGCAATGATGAGGCTATGTTCATCACATTGCGACAAAGGGATATTGTTTGTCACATATTGACATCGATAAGGATATTGCGATGATGGGATTATGTTCATCACATAACGACGATGAGGCTATGTTCACAACAATCTACGTATATCAACCACTTTTATAAAGTGGTTGATATTGCAATGTTGATGAACATAAATGTCCTATCTAATGAATATAAATGTCATGTGTTCATCATATTTTGTATTGCCATGTGATGAACATAAATGTCCTGTGTTCATCACATTGCAACAATTGGACATTTGTTTCGATGATGGGGCTATGTTCATCACATTGTGACAATAGGAAATTCTTTGTGACATTATGAGAACATAATATTTGTGTCACAATG
>ML779269.1:769185-781738 GCA_009831015.1 Picea engelmannii | reverse complement strand
TATTTCGACAACAAGGCTATGTTCATCACATTGCGGCGATAGGACAATGTTTGTCACATTATGACAATATGATATTTGTGTCACATTGTGACAATGAGGATATGTTCATCACATTATGATGATGAGGTTATGTTCATCACATTTCGACAATATGTTCATCACATATCAACAATACGGATATGTTCATCACATTGCAATGACAAAACATTGTTTATCACATTATGATGACATGATATTTGCATCACATTGTGACAATGAGGATATGTTCCTCACATTGTGATGACGAGACTATGATCATCACATTATGACAATATGGATATGCTGATGATGTTGCGATGGAAAGACTATGCCTGTCGCATTGCGACAGTATGGTTATGTTCATAACATTGTGACAAAATGGTTATTTTCATCACATTGTGTACATCATATTGTGAAAATATGGTTATGTTCATCACATTGCAACAATATGGTTATGTTCATCTCATTGTGTACCTCACAGTGTGACAATGGGTAATGTTTGTCACATTGCGACGTTCGTAAATGTTTGTCACATTGTGACATCAGGATATGTGTGTTAGATTGCAACATTAGGATATGTTTGTCACATTGTGATGATAGACTATGTTCGACACTTTGTGACGTTAGGATATGTGCGTCAGATTGCAATGTTAGGATATGTTTGTCACATTGTGATGACATGCTATGTTCAATACTTTTTGATGTCTATTTATGATTTTCACAAATTGCGACATTTCAAATTGTTTGTCACATTTTGATGTGAGGATATGTGCGTAAGATTGCAATGTTAGGATATGTTCGTCACGTTGTGATGATTGTATATGCTTGATAGTTTTTTATGTCAATTTATGATTTTCACATTGCAATGTTACTATGTTTTTCATATGGCAATGTTATTATGTTCGTCACATTAAAGCATTACTATCATCGTCACATTGGAACATCTAATTTTGTTTGCGAGATTGCAAAGTTACCATGTTCGTTAGACTATGAAAATGGGTTATTCTCATCAGATTGCGACAATGGGTTATTCTCGTGAGATTGTGACAATGGCTTGTGTTTTTCTCTTTGTGATAATGGGTTATGTTCATAACATTGAGACGTTTGGAAATGTTTGTCACATTGTGACATCAAGATATGTGTGTCACATTGCAATGTGAGGATATCTTTTTCACATGCGATGATATGGAATATTTGTTACATTGTGACATCTATTTATGATCATCACATTGCAATGTCTATTTATTATTGTCACATTGCGAAGCTACTATCTTTTTCAGATTGCAACATTACTATGTTCGTGACATTGCAACATTACTAGCATTATAATGTTGCAATATCTAGTTTTGTTCATTAGATAAAAATGTAAGGTTATGTTTGTCACATGATAAGGTTTCTATTTTTTCGACACATTACTAAAATGAAGTTTTGGCCAAGTTTAAAAAAAAAAAATCTAGCGAAGTATTTCCTTTGTCACAAATATAACAACTTTGAACTGATGTGATGTATTAGATAGAAGGAAACTTAGAATCATACTTTCTCTAAGGACACTGATAATAGATCATCTTGAACTTTATCGATGATGATTTTTACTTGTTCTAAGGACATTGATAGAAAATCATCTTGAACTTCGTAGATGATAAATTATACTTATTCTAAGTACATCCACATTAATTATACTTGATTTATACTTGTTCAAAGGACATTGATAGAAAATCATTTAATAATGTGTACTTGTTATAAGAACATTGATAGCAAATAATCTTGAATTTTGCAAATGATGAGTTATTCTTCTTAATTTGTACATTACAAATGATGATTTATATTTGTTTTAATAACATTTATAGGAAATCAACTTGTTTTATACTTTGTAGAAAATGGTTTATACTCATTCTAAAAACATCAATAGGAACTTAGCTTGAAATTTGCAGATGATGATTTATTATTGTTATGAGTACATTTAAGTACAACACACATGGATCATAGAATGCATACATTGCACCATGATACAAATTATTACCATTATACATCCATAAATAATTTTATATCATTTTCAATTATTTTATTTATCATGGGTGGGGGAATTAACAAAGAAAGTCTCCCACCCATAGAAATCTTTCTTTAAAATCCATAACATTATTAATGTAACATTATTATTATTATTAAAAATGGTATCCATAACATTATTATTAAAATCCATAACTTTATTATTATTAAAACTTTGGTGAAGATTATTAATGTAGCATTATTGTAATATTAATATATCATTAATATAACATTATCAATTAACTCTGTACTTGAATGACATTAATATCATTAATTATATAACTAATGTTATACAATTATTAGTTAAAGAATAATTATTCTATATTTTAATTATAAAATATAAATTATTAATCTTTAAATTATTAAACTATTTTATAAATTTATTCAACTCTATTAAATATTTCATTATTCAACTCTATTAAATATTTCATTGAATAGATAATAATAATAATAACTATAATTATTGTATTATTCTATATTTATTTATTACTATATATATTCATTATCATTAATGAGTTTTACATATCACAATATTACACTAATACATTAATAACATTACATTAATTTTAAACAGTAATAATATTACATTGATACATTAATAAAATTACATTAATTATATTACTTTGATAAATTAGTAATAAAAAAATTAAATATTAATATTAATAAATCATCATACAATTACTAAATTATATTAAACTTTATAGATTTATTGAATTCTATTAAATATTTTATCGAATAGATACTACTATTAATTATGATTATTGTTTATTCTATATTTATTTATTACTATATTTATTCATTATTAATGAATTTTACATAACACAATATTACACTAATACATTAATAATATTACATTAATTTTAAACATTGATAATATTACACATTAATTCTATTACTTTGATAAATTAATAATATAAGAATTAAATATTAATATTAATAAATCATCATAAAATCATTAAATTATATTAAACTTTATAAATTTATTGAACTTTATTAGATATTTTATTGAATAAATATTATTAATAATTATGATTATTATATTATTTTATATTTATTTATTACTATATTTATTCATTATCATTAATAAATTTTACATAGCACAATATTACACTAATACATTAATTTTAAACATTAATAATATTACATTGATACATTAATAATATTACATTAATTTTAAATATTAACTCTATTACGTTAATAAATTAATAATATAAGGATTAAATATTAATGTTAATAAGTCATCATACTATTGTCATTGTTGGGGATCAACTTCTATTGTTGGGTACCTAATGTTTTGGGATTATATTGTATCCTTTTGCCATTTCTTCGTCTACCTAGAGATCTTTGTAAAACAGCAAAATGCGTGTTCATTTATAACTATGATCGACCTTCTATTAAAGCATATTAAAGTCCATTTATCGATTCATATGTACACTTCATCTAAATTATTTTATTTAAAAGAATCAACGATGTCAAAAAGGCTACATCGGTTATTTTTACGCTAATACTTTTTGGGAAATGGATTGAATATTTAAGATATTAATCATGATGGGATCTATTGTAATTGGAACCAAAGTGAAAGTAACCTCTCTTTGAGTGCATATATTACTTAAATATGTATACATATTCCAAATCCATGTGCACATCAATAAGAAAAAACTTCCGAGTGTTCAACGAAGAACCACCCTGGAAAAATTACACCACCTTCACTATATTATCCATAGTGCTCGGTAATCCTTAACAAAAGAAATTTAGAAGATGAGCATAATAATATAACACACTATGAAGGATAGGGTGTGCTTATTATCAAGAAATTTTAGTTTACAGCCCTTAGCTTCAGCTTAATATGTCAAATTAAAAATAAAAAAATAATTAGAACCAAAGTGAAAATAACCTCTCTTTTAGTGCATGTGAGTATAATAAGAAAAAAATTTCAAATCCATTCTCAATAAGAAAAAAATTCCCTATGTAATAAGTGTTTGAGTAAACTTGAAAACTTATGTGGAAATATCCCACCACTTTCACTATATTACAATCCTTAAGAACACCTTCACTATATTATTAATAAGTCTCGACAATCCTTAAAAACTGAAATTTAGAAGGTGGACATAATAATATAACACAGTGTGAAGGAAAGGGTGTGCTTATTATCAAGAAATTTTACATCATAGACATTACATGAGTGTGGTAAAGGGTTTGTGTGAGGTAATAGATACAACAAATACCAACTCAAATCTTCTGCAAGAGATTTTCATAAATATGAATCAACAAAAGTAAGGTTTGTGAAAACCTAGGGTTCTGTGTGTCTCAATCCTTCTACACTCTTCATTTTCCAACGCTTATCCACTTCAATCTATTTAAACAATCACACTCTTCATCTTCCAACGCTTATCCACTTCAATTTATTTCAACAATCTTAGACCTTTAGAATTTAGGCTTTCGAGCTAGCCCCAACATTTAGTTTCGTTGTTAAAAAACCTAACTACCATACATTCTCTTGTGAATTCATGGATTATTTTTGTTATATAAAAGAAGCCCATATATTCAATTTCCAAATCCTAATAACCCTAACCCTAATAAATTGCTATAAGATTTCTATTGTGAATTCATGGATTATTTTTGTTATATAAAAGATGCCCAAATATGCAATTTCCCAATCCTAAGAACCATAACCCTAATAAATTGCTATAAATTTTTCTAGAATATGTTGACATTGCATATTTATTACGAATTGAATCATGTTGGGTATGTGTTATATTCTTTGCATGTGTGTATCTGGGTGCATCAGATTCGAGAACTGTGTCTCACAATCCCTCTAGTAGTGCTCTTTGTGTCATGTGTGTCGAGCGCTTACTAGGGGGGGCCAGGTATGCCCCCCCTGGTTATGCACAGTGTTCAGGGCAGCGCCTCGAAAATTATTTTGGGCGGTTTTTTCTATTTTTAACAGATTTTGATATTTTTAGCGGATTTCTAAATTAATCCTCGATTAAGGGATTAGGGTTTTGATATCTACGGAATACCTAAAAACATTGTATATATTGTATGGTTAATGGTAAAATTAATATAATGAAGAGTTGAAAGTTTTTCCCAATTGAGGGTTTCTGGTATAAATCTTTGTCTACTATGTGTATGAGCCATTAATTAATTTACGTTTTGCTTAAGAATCTATATGCATTTCTTTACTTCATAGGTTTAAAAATTACATGTGGTATGAGAGCTCGTTTCTAGCTTGAGGGGGATGCCTTTATTGTTGAGGGTTTGGTTCGATCTTGATAGATCAAGTTTATATTGGGTCTGTGATAAACCTGGGTTTAGTGGGAGATTTTGTAGTGGTTATTCAAGTGTATAAAGAGGAATGGTGATCTCTTCTAGAATCAATATAGATAAGTTCAACGGTAAAAAAATTGATCTATGGAAACTCAAGATGGAGGAACTTCTTGTAGACAAAGAACAATGGATCGGTGTGGATCCTAGTACAAAACCTCCTAGTATGCAACCTACTGGCACACAGACGACTGGTACACAACCTACTAGTACACAAACTACTAGTACGCCACCTACTAGTATTTCAATGGAATATTGGGAGAAGTTGGAAAGAAGAGCAAGGAGTACTATTCGACTCTTCCTGGTTGATTCGATGTTGTTGAATGTCTCAAGAGAATCTAAAACCAAGGAACTATGAAATAATTTAGGGAATTTGTATCAATCAAAGTCCCTGATAAACAAGTTGTTTCTTTGAAATAATTTGTATCATCTTAGGATGGAAGATGGAGATTCTGTGACAGAACATATAAATGCCTTTAATAATATGGTAAGTCAACTTGTCTATGTTAATATTACGATTGCAAAAGAAGATAAGTGTATTACATTGTTATGTTATTTTCCAGACTCTTGGGATAATTTGGTTGTATCAATTGGTATTACCACTCAATCTACATTGAAGTATGAGGATGTAGTTTCATCCTTGTTATTTGAAGAGATGAGGTGGAAAATCATGGATGGTGATAGCAGAGATGTTGTATTTGTAAGAGGTCATACCCAAGACAAGAATCCTAGTAAGCCTTCGGGTGGGAGATCTAAATCTACAGGTAGATCTAAGTCTCCAGGAAAATCTTTGAGGAAATGTTGGAAGTGTGGTAAAACAGGGCATTATAAGAAAGATTGCAAGTCTAAGAAGGTTGAAAAACCAAAGGGATATGATAATACCTCTTCCACATAAGCGAAAACCTCCATTGAAGTAGGAGGTGATGTATACCTCACATCTACAGGTACAGATGCAGACCATGATGTATGGTTTATTGAATCAGGTGCGTCATACCATATGACTCCTCACAGAGAGTGGTTCTCTCAATATAAAAAATATGATGGTGGTGATGTATTCCTAGGAGATGACTCGATAGAAAAAATCATGGGACTTGGAAGGCTTAAGTTGTTGCTAAAATATGGAAGGATTAGAACTCTCCCTGAGGTTCTGCACATTCCAAAAATAGTCAGGAGCCTAATATTTGTAAGCAAGTTGGATGATCGAGGAGTGGATACTGTATTTGGGAAGGGCACTTGCAATATGGTGTTCATGAGGGGAGTTCAGTGTGTAACTCTGTACAAATTGTTGGGAAGCACTTATACTAATGGGTGTAACATTTCTGTTGTACTTGAGCATAGAAATGAAGGAGACAAGACCAATACTATCCTAGAAAAGAGGACCATGTTCTGGCATCAAAGATTGGGGCATATTGGAGAAAAGGGATTTCGAACACTACACGGTAAAGGTACGGTTGAAGGTATGGCTAACTACACTCTGGATTTTGATTTCTGTGAACATTTCATATATGGTAAACAAAATCTAGTAATATTCCTATTTGATGCTACAAGAGCAAAGGGGATCTTAGAGTTGATACACAATGATGTGTTTGGACATGTTCTTGTTCCATCACTAGGTAAATCTATGTATTATGTTTCATTCATAGATGTTTTCTCAAGGAACACATGGATTTATTAGAAATAAATATGAATTATTTGATAAATTTAAAGAGTTTAAGGCTCTGGTAGAAAATGAGACAGAGAAAAAAATAAAGGTATTGAGGACAGATAATGGTGGAGAATTCTGCAGAAATGAATTCAAAAATTTATGTAAGAAGCGTGGTATAGAAAGGAAAAAGACTAATCCATACACACCTCAACATAATGGAGTTGCATAAAGTTTGAATAGGACAATGATGGAAAAATAAAGGAGCATGGTCATTGGTGCCAAGTTAGGATAGGAATTCTGGGTAGAGGCAGTGGGTACAACATGTTACCTGGTCAATCGATCACCTTCATCAACATTGGATAATAAAAATCCAAACGAGGTATGGACTGGAAAGAAACCCTCTCTTCAACATCTTAGAGTGTTTGGTTGTGATGCTTATGTACATGTTCCAAAGGAAAATAGGAGTAAGATGGATAAAATGCCTAAAAAGTGTATCTTTATTGGTTATAAAGGTGGTCTAAAAGGTTATAAGCTTTGGAAACTAGAAACCAAGAAGATTGTTTACAGTCGAGATGTTGTTTTCAGAGAGGTAAAATATGTTTCCAAACATGAATTCCTACCAAGGCTAGAAGAACCTGATAAAATAGAGTTGGAGTTGGATGATGCAAAATATGAATCATTTGAAGAAGATGAAGCAGAAGAAGAACAACCTCATACCCTAGTATCGATGAGATCATTAAGGGAAGGAAGGCAACCAGAAAGGTATATTCCACCTCATTTTCGTTCTAATTTTTCTTTATCTATTACTGATGATGATCCCAAAACTGTCGAGGAAGAAGTGAATTTAGAGGATTGTAAACTATGTAAGAAGGCCATGGTTGAAGAAATGGATGTCTTGGATAAGAAAGAGGCATGGGATATAGTTTAGTTCCCAGCTGGAAGAAAATTTGTTGGTACAAAATGGTTGTTTAAGAAGAAGTTCAATGCAGAAGGTAAAGTGGAGAAATACAAATTTTGGCTAGTAGAAAAAGGTTATTCCTAGGTAGAGGGAAATGACTTTGATGAGATTTTTTCTCTTATTTCCATGATAACATATATTATATTTCTTTTATCTATTGTTGTTTCTTTTGATCTTGAAATGGAACAGATGGATGTGAAGACAACCTTCCTACATGGGGATCTCGAAGAAGAAATCTACATGAAGCATCCAGAAAGATTTGTAGTGAAGGGAAAGAAAGAGTTGGTCTATAAGCTAAAGAACTCACTATATGGTCTAAAGAAATCACCTAGGATGTGGTACCAAAATTTTGACACATATATCCTTTGATTGGGATTTGTGAAAAGTAGGGTTGATCACTGCGTATATTCCAAGGAGGTTGGTAATCACTTCATTTATGTAGTGTTGTATGCTGACAACATGTTGTTGGTAGGAAATAACATGGATGCTATCAAGGAGGTGAAATCAAGGATATCCTCCAAATTTGACATGAAGGATCTCGGTGTTGCTAACTTCATTCTAGGAATGGAGATTAAAAGAGATCATGCAAACATGAAACTCTGGTTCAATTAAAGAAAATATTTTGAGATGATATTGTAGAGGCTTAATATGAATGGAAGTAAACCGGTCAAGGTTCCTATTCCTATAGGTGTAAATTTATCTATAGATCAGTGTCCTAAGACATAGGAAGAGGAAGAGGACATGTCCCATGTTTTGTATGCAAGTGCAGTTGGCAGTTTGATGTATTCAATGGTTTGTACTAGACGAGACATTGTAAATGCAGTGGGAGTTTTGAGCAGGTATATGTCAAAACCATGGAAGGAGCATTGGACAATAGTAAAGAGGGTCTTCAGGTATCTTTTTGGCACTACCAGTTATGGATTGTGCTACCAAGGAAGACCAGGATTAGACAAAGTGGTGGACAAACATGGTTTTGTTGATGCAGACTGGGCTGTTGATATGGATCGCAGAAGATCTACAAGTGGGTATGTGCTTAACTTATTTGGAGGAGAAATCAGTTGGATGAGAAAAATATAGGATGTAGTGGCACTCTCAACTACATAAGCTGAACACATGACAGCCACTCATGCAAGCAAGGAAGCAATATGGTTACAAAGATTGTGTTCAGGTATTGGATTGGTACAATAAGCAGTGAGATTACATTGTGACATTTAAAGTGCAATCTTCATTGCAAAGAACCCAACTTATCATTCAAAGACAAAGGATATTGATGTTCACTATCACTTTGTGAGAGATATGGTTGAAGAAAAGAAGGTGCTGCTAGAAAAGGTTGACACTTTAAAGAATGTTGCATTTTCATTCACAAAGTCTGTGAGCACAGAAAAGTTGTCTTGGTGTAGAGTAACAATGGGCATTGCCTCTCTATATTGTTGACTATATAATTYTGTGGACCCCTGTATGCAAAGAAAATAACAAGTGGGAGAATGTTAGGTATGTGTTATATTATTTGCACGTGTGTGTGTGGGCGCGTCAGATTCGACAACTGTGTCTCGCGATCACTMTAGTAGTGTTGTTTGTGTCATGTGCGTCGGGCGCTTCCTAGGGGGGGGGGGRCATGGGGGGCGAGGTATGCCCCCCCTCTAGTTACAGGCACCGTCCGACACTAGGCGGTATCCTGGGGTAGCGCCCCGAATTTTTGTTTTGGGTGGTTTTTTCTATTTTTAGCGGATTTTGCTATTTTTAGTGGTTTTCTAAATTAATCCCGGAGTAAGGGATTAGGGTTTTGGTATCTAGATAATACCTTAAAAAATTGTATATATTGTATGGTGAATGGTGAAATTAATATAATGAAGAGTTGAAAGGTTTTCCCTAGTTGAGGGTTTCCGGTATAAATCTTTGTGTACTATGTGTACGGGTCATTGATTAATTTCTGTTTTTCTTAAGAATCTATATGCATTGATTTACTTCAGAGATTTAAAACTTACAAATCAGATATTGATAAATATTTTCGTGAATCAAGGATTGCTATAAGATTTTATTTAATCCTAATAAATTGCTATGATATTTTCTCGAATAAGTTTATGCTCACACGTATCAGATTTTTGTGAAGCAAAGAATGAGAAGTTGTTATCCCATTTTCACAAATATGTGATTTATATCTGAGCTAATATCTTGATGTTTCACTTGCATCATCCAAACAAAGAGTACACATGAGAACTCTTAAAACTAAACACTAGAATATAATTAAATAAACATCAAAAATCAAATAGGTATGGAAAACGCTTCTAGGATCCTTTGAAAATGGAGCATACACATCAAAACTCTTATATTTTCGATGTCCCACCTGCATCATCAACCAAATATAACTAAATACACGTCAAAACTCAAATAAGAATGGAAATTTTTTTGAGAATGTCTGAAAACTGTGAAAAAGGACCACACATAATGGAAAACTCTTCGAAGATGTTTGAAAACTATGAAAAAGGACCACACACAATGGAAAAATCTTTGAGGATGTCTGGAAACTATGAAAAAGGACCACACATAATGGAAAACTCTTCGAGGATGTCTAGAACTGTGAAAAGGGACCACACATACTGGAAATCTCTTCGAGGAGGTCCGAAAACTATGAAAAAGGACCACACACATCAAAATTCTCATTCTGAGATAATTAAATAATCGAAACGATTAGTTCCCTGGTGAAATTTGAAATGCCAAGGAAAACATGGGATCAACATTAGCACACCAGCCATGCACCATCCATTAGCAGAAGCTGCATAAATCCAGGAATTGTATTAAACTAATCATATTAAATGTGGCATGCTTTAATTGAGAATTAGACTCACATCATTAAAAAAACAAAATAAATGCCTAGCTATACGTGGCAATGAAGTTAACTTCATATTTTCACACCTATCATTTGGGAGCTCCATATACCACTACTTTCTCTATACAATGTATTGTTAATCACTTAAGATAAACAAAGTAATTTTTCAATCATATTAAGTAAATGTGAAAAAGTAAACACATAATCTTTATAAATAAAAAGAAGTAAATTTATCAAAATATCATTATATCATCCATTAATTAAAGGTTACAAAGAATAATATGCCAACATATTTAATTGTAGACCATAAAATTAGAATTTATGATTAAAAAATTGATTAATCATCACCACCTATGGGGATGCTCACCCATGTAATCAATTGTTGGTTGTTAGAATATGTCATATGTGTATTAGTGGATTGCATACTTAGAGGATAGGGTTGTTATCATATGTCATTAAATAGAGTAGAATGTAGAGAAGAACACCAAGATAAAATCTGTCAGATTTGTAGTGGACGATTATAAACCCCAGTAAATAAGGAGAATAACAGTGTCTTATTTTGGGTATTTATGTTATGTAAATTAATTTTTAAAAGTATTTCAACCTAAAACCTGTGTGCTTATACCAATTTTTTATGAGACCGGTATCACGTCCACACACAATATAACTCGTTTGAATTTAAGATTGAACTAGTTTGTAACTCCACAATAGGTAATTCCCAATTCTTTTTTATCCTAAAAGAATGAATAAGACCGAAAATGACTCTCTCAAAAGGAGAAAAAGCGTCTGAACCTTAATATGAATTGGATGCTACCACTGAAGTGATTACCGTAGTCAAGAAAACCATGCAAAATTAGAATGCAACATTCTACGCAATCACAAATATCCAAAGTGCAGCTGAACACCCGCATCATATTACCCAATTTCAAAGGTGTATTTTATGGTGAAATTTTGGATTCTTGGACCAAAAGTATATTAGTATATATCAATTCATACAAGGATGAGAGAGAAGAACAAAAGATTGAGGTTACTACAAGTTAAAGGGAATTGCACAAGAATGATGCAGAACAATTCTTGTAATCTATATAAAAGTATGCAAGTGCTACTATTAGTTCATCACACACATAAGCATATATGATACAATACTATACACACATACAGATAGGAATATAAGGAAGCATATGCACACATACACATAAACATATAAGAAAACATACACAAGGTAAGGAAGCATATGCACACATACACATAAACATATAAAAAAGCATACACAAGGTAGTGAGAGAACCAGTAACATGCATTTTATTATGTACAACAACAACCTCGCTTCCTTTATTACATAACCACATATATACTTGTGTGTTCGGTTATGTTACATAACCACATATATACATGTGTGTTCGGTTATGTTACATAACCACATATATACATGTGTGTTTATATGACAATTACATATTGAACTTGGTGGGAAGGACCAACTAGCCCCTACAACATCTCCCCTCCTCAATTTCTTGCATGCCCCTAGCAAGGGGACGTGTGTGACTATTAGATTGATAGAAATTTTAGAGAGAAGGATTACAATTTTTAGACTAAGAGAAAGATTATTTGGAATTAATAGCTTTGGATCTTTAACAGTTTTCTTTGTTGATGATAGATTCTTTCATGTCATTCTGGATGCAATTTAAAAAGAGTAGAACATTGTTTTGTCGATGCTAGATTATTTCATGTCATTCTT
>ML779269.1:743083-768443 GCA_009831015.1 Picea engelmannii | reverse complement strand
GTAAATTGATGGGGTCTACAGAACCTTAAAAATTTCTTCTTCATATTTGGTTAACTTAAATAAAATTTATACAAATTTTAATACATAAATATAGAAAGAAATATATAGTTCCAAAATTGACCTTAACCTCCATTATTTTACTCTTTACTGACTAGATCAAGGGTTGTTGATTCTGCAGGCCGTTCCTGTTCTTCCAAGAGTTACTGAATGTTTCTTCCTGAATTGTTTCGGGCCATTGGTATAAGTGCACTTCTGGTCGGACTGTTTTTATTCCTTTGTATAAGTGGGATTCCTTTGTCCCTTCATTTGCAATATCTAGAGTCACAATGGTGGCTTATAGTTGGAAAGTTGTAATGAGACATCATATTGAAAATTTGAAATCTGTGTTTGTATGGAGAAGCCGTGTATGACTGAAGTTGATGTGCAGGTTGTTAAGGAAAACCTTCAAATGTAGTCTAGTATATGTTTGGAGCTATTTGATGTAGATCTTGGGTGAAGATATGCCACTCATTGATTGAATAGTGTACCTCTGGTCCCAAAGTTTTCATCTATGCTAAATAACCTAACTTCTCTCTGATAGAAGCATCGTGTACTAAGGTGTACTAAGGTCGACTCAGAGTTGAAATTTTCCTTAACTGGATGTAATTTTTGCATCACCTGGTTGAGATGATTGATGGAATTCTTCATTTCTAGTTGGGCCTTCTTCCTTAATTTTTGCATCACATGGTTGAGATGATTGATGGAATTATCCATTTCTGGTTGGGCCTTCTTCCCTTCTTGGAACCATTCGCCTCCTTCTTGTGATATTTGCAGCTCCAGTTCCTTCTCTTTTGAAATATGGGTGGCGAGTGTTGTTTTCATTATTGTGTCAAGTGTCATATTATTTGTTTTCTTCAATTTCTCTGGCATGATCTTCTGAGCTCAAAATTTACTAAATGCGGAGGAAAAATAATATGGCCATTTGCTTATGATAGTATTTAGTGTGATTTATATCTTACTTAACTCATCTAAGATTTGGTACCATATCATAAATGAAGTATATCAAAGAAACAATGCATTCCCCTCGTGCATATGCCACCATACAACATGATTATGCCTCAACCATGTACAAACAACTCAAAGATATGAACTATGATAACCATGTCATATACTGAACCAGATACATAAGTTCTCCTCACTCAAACAAGGAACCAATATATGCCATATTCAAATACCAATCAACCATACCAAGTATGCCTCAAGCATACACCATACCATGACAACAAGTAACCATGAAAACAAGTATACAACCATACCAATACCTCTATAGATAACCTGAAACTCTAAGATGATGACCTGTAGACTTCATTAGTATATTTAGGGACCTCGTACCACTGAAACCTTCATTGTCTTTAACCCGAACTTCTCTTATACATCCGACAGATATGCAGGCTTTCCTTCAATCCTGCAAACTTGCATATACCTTATAAACTAGGGTTTGTTGCAATCCTAAGACTTTCTCCTTCGACCTTCCTCTCCTACCTCAGAAATATGTAGACACAATCTTAGCTTAGCAAATGATCACTAGTTCACAAGCTAGATAAGAAATGACTACATGTGTAAGTGTACTTGTGAATGAATCTTTGAGTTGTTTATATACTTCTGTTACGAAACTCCTCTTCTTAATTTAGGGATTCTAGGGTTTTCTTGTTACAATAACTTTACCACTTTGACCCCAAAATAGGGGCTTCTTGTCCACTCTTAGGGGCTTCCAACTTTACAAATCCATATCTCCCTAGCCATGAGGAATCACGTCGAGTTACACATATCACCGAAAATGGAAGGAAGAGTATTATCCATAATGAGGGTCTTTTCTCCATTCACGCTATCCTTTCTATCCATATTCTTCATTCAACTTCAGGTACCAAAACCACACAGTTGGGGATATTCAAATTATTAAAGGATTGACATCAATCTCTAAGATCACTCTTAAAGGGTTGACATCAATGAAAATCAATTTTCCAAACCAACTATCGAGCAATCTCCCCCTTTGGAATTGATTACAACACTTTGGCATGGAAATCCTTATTCCATGCTTCTTTCTCTCCATATCCATGCCTTTCTCTTTATCTCTCCCCCTTTAACATCAATGGAAAAGGGTAATCCTCCTCTTAGGGCTTCTACCCCTATCTATAGTCCTCTACTAACTCTACTTACCTTTGTCTTCATGGTTCCTCTTCATGTAACTCTCTCATGTATATGAAAAACATTCAAAATAATTTTTTACTTGAACTCGTCAAGATTTTTGTTTCTCTCCCCCTATATTTTTAAGTTTGATTCCATATGGATCACTATGGGGTAGAAGTTCTTCCAATTTTATGTCATAGATACTCAAAAAGTTCCTTTGCAAGTGGTTTGGTGAAGATATATGAAATCTAGTCTTTTGTCCCGACATAATCTAGCTTGATTCTCTTCTTTGTAGCATGTTCTCGTAAGAAGTGACACTTGATTGGAATGTGCTTCTTCTTAGAGTGCACTACTAGATTATTTGAAATAATAATGGATCTAGTGTTGTCACAAAGTATTGAAATGGGCTCATCATACTTTACTTGCATATCCTGCAAAGTCTTCTTCATCCAAAGAACATGAGTACAACATGTCATTGTTGCAATGTATTCTTCCTCTTCTATGGAAAAATATATCTATGATTGTTTATTGCTTAACCATGATACCAAGAACTCACCCAAGTAGAAAGATGCTCCACTTGTACTTCTTCTATCATCAATGCAACATGCTCCACTTGTACTTCTTCTATCATTAATGCAACCTTCTCAATGTGCATCAGTGTAGGAAACACGAGATAGATCCTTCCCTTTTGGATAGCATAAACCAACCTCTTTTGTACCTTTGAGATATTTAAATATTCTCTTTTCTCCCAAAACATGTGATTCCTTTGGTGCTTCCTGAAACATTGCAACCTATCCAACTACCTACATCATGTTCGATCTAGAATCTATCACATAAAGTAAGACTCCAATCGTAGATTTGTATTGTCTCTTCTCTACATCCTTGGAATCATCATCTTTACTTAACTTTATGTAACATCTTCACTCTGAGAACAGGTGATTTTTTTTTTTTGTTTAAGGTGTGTGCGCGCATGCGTAAGTAACAAACACACTTGACTCTACGTCGCCTCTCGAAAACCAACAAGACGCAACCACGATGTTCAACACAAGAAGACTGAAGGCACACAACGAGTAACTGCCACAATATACGACCATAGACATAAGGCGCACAACACAAACATTAAGACATACTGGGGCGCATAGTAAGAACACATAGGGAAGAGTCCATGGTGTTAGGGTTACTATTTCTGCATAGGAAAGCAGGGCGTTTAGTCTTATGTCTTCTCGAAAGAAGGTTAGACAGGCTCCTGGCTGACTGCTCAGGCAGAAACTAGTAACCCGACCTAGAAAAAGACGTAAGCAAGGCGAACACAACAAGACGATCCCGACATATCACAGTGACAACAAGCAATAAAGGCCCCTAGACATAAGGCATACAAATAGCAGTTGTAAGCAGAAGACGACACCAGGTGTTAAGTACAGTACAGTCACAGAAGGAAGAATCCAACAGTAGAGTTTACTATTTCTGCATAGAAAAGCAGGGCTTTTAGTCTTATGTCTTCTCGAAAGAAGATTAGACAGGCTCCTGGCCGACTGCTCAGGCAGAAACTATTAACCTCCGTCAGGTGTGTTGAAAGAGTGGAACCCTGCCTTTAAAGGGAACGAGACTTTTGATACGGCACTGGATCCTTTTTTCAGAAAAAACACATAGACATATATGCTAAGGCTACAGAAGGTGTCTATATCCCACCCGACACAAGCAACTGCAAAAGAATGATCTCGTCCAAGTGCAACAACGACCCAAGACAACCACTAACTCTACGGACGCGCATGTCCGAAGGACTCCAACAATGACCCAACAAAATAGAAATCTTCAGACAAACATGAGGAGCTCACACTTCAATGTTTATTTATGATCAAAATTTTCATTATTATTGCAGTAAATAACCTCATGTTTAACCTCATATTTATAATAACATCGCATTTATAATTAACATCGGATTTTAAAATAACAATATCATCATGTTTTTAAAAGACATCATGTTTTTAAAACACCTACCTTTATCATGTTTAAAAATGACATCATGTTTAAACACCTACATTAAATAACAATATCATCATGTTTTAAAAAGGGACATCATGTTTTAAAACACCTACATTTAAATAACATTATCATCATGTTTAAAAAAAAAGACATCCWGTTTTCAAACACCTACATTTAAATAACATTATCATCATGTTTAAAAATGACATCGTAAGTGGGAACGTAAATATATAGCCATAACGATATTCAAAAGGACCASGCGAAAATATAACAATATTAATGAACATGGTACAAAATTATCCATACTTTAAAACGCCAAAATTAAAAATAACTACTATAAAAAGGTGATATATATAGAACATCCAAACTACATATTGTCGGTATCATTAGCAATCAATTATTTTAAAAGGCAAACGACGAGTAAGGCAGTAAAATCTATGCCAATCATACCACAGAATTTAATATTAACATCATGCAACAAAAACTTACTTTTATCAATACCAATCGTGCTAAAAAAAAAAAAAAACAATAATACAGAAAATGTATACCAATCATGCAACAAAAATTTTAAGATTCTACCTTATAGTGACCTCAGCAATATGACTAAGCGATTTAACATCATCATTGGAATTCTATTAACATCTGTCAACTTTGCTATCTAACAGCATCATCACCGTTTCAAATTAATTGACATTTACGTTACAATTGGACGCATATTACTAAAAGGAGTGGTGTGAGGGAACAGGTATTAACTAACACTCAACCATTTCACAAAATCCCTATTCTGAGTCCGCATGTCACACACCATTTAACACATAAATCAACGCGAGACCAGTGCATGCGCTAACTCTCAAGAATATTTCCATATCAGTTGTGTGGCAGATAGAAAACCCAATAAACAGAACGATTCATGAACAGGCTGTGACCACCCACCCCTGGCTACCACCCACCATTATAGGGAAGGAAAACACAAGGAATTTAACATGCAGACCCCCATAGATAAATAAAACAATAAGCGAAGAGGATCATATTTCCATTCAGAGTGCAATTCGATTCGCTTTACCCATTAACATGGAGACCCCCAATAAATAAAATGAAATGTGAAGAGGTTCAGATTCACAATCAGAATGAAATTCGATTTGCTATACCCATTAACACACAGACCCCAATAACCGTATACAAATGCGCCCCAACAGTGGCAAAAACGCCAATGTACACATGCCAAAAATGCCCCGTAACAGTGCTAAACACCCCATATAACAGTGGCAAAAAAAAACGCCCGACAATAGTGAAAAAATGCCCAATATGAGAAAGCTCACTGTATAATATAAAATCGCCCACCGCAATTAATAAAAACGACCAACGTAAGAATTTCTCACAGTGTGCAATAAAAACGTCCAAAAATATTGCCCACTGTACATAACAAACGCCCAATAAAATAATGCTGTTGTATGTAAATAAAAACGCCCCATAAATAATTGCCAAAAGTTAAAACGCAGTCATTAACACATTCAACGCAGATCAACACCCAATATCTACAATGCATACCATAATGAAAAAAATGCCCAACACATACATTCTTCTCATGGCCAGTATGCAGCGGTAACAATTTCAACAATTGCCAGAATACCAACAATATCCATCTCGACTATTGCCAGACTGCAAAGATAACTGATAAAGACAAACTAGGCATACAATGACAGTAATTCCAAACATCTACCCCACAAAAGGTTTCCAGGACATTATCGCTGTAGCATACAAAACGAACCACCATAGCTGAAGAAACATCTTAATATAATGCATCATAACTGCATAAGAAAATGACTAGACAGTTTACTCTACCAGAAATAAAATTCATATTGTTGCCTCTCGCTTTCCTCGGATGATGTCCCGCATTCTGTGCCGCTTCCCGCACTCCGTGCCTCTTCTGCTTGCTGACCATAGAAAGCTCACCGGTACCTCCCAGCCAATCTCTAGGGGTACTCTGCTTCCCCCTTAGCCCCCCGAGTCGCAAAGGGGCCACACAAGATCCAGAAATATACCTAGCTTCTCAGCTTGCCTCCCAGGTTGAGCTACCACTCCAATACAGCTGAGATAAACCCAACTCCTCACAAGCAATCCGTCAAGCCACAATCTGGCAGCGTAATGTTACGCTAACCATTCCTCTCTTCTTCCTTCTTTTCCCCTTCTTTTATAGAAATTTGAGACCCACCTACTTTCCTAAATCATTATTTAATTAATTTTTTTATGAAAAACCTCTAAACATTCTCTGTCGTCCAAGTGTCACTCATCCCCCATGTTTCTCCAAATTAAATTTCTTTAATTTAAATAAAAGACTCATTTCCCTCACTCCCCCTAAAGTCGCTCCTAAAATTACTCCTAGGGTTCCTAGATCCCCTCTCATGCTTTTAATAACTTTCCTAAAATAAAGTTTCTAATTTTTAGTAACTCCTTAAATGTTGATTCCTTTTCGCTTTTTACCCTATGTCTCCTACTTTCCATTATTACGTTTCCTTTATTACAAATTTCCTCATTTCTATTTTTTTTATTTCTCTCTTTTTATTATTATTATTATATATATATATATATATATATTGTTAAACCCAAAATGATAAATGCGCTTAATAGCCCTTTCAATATATTTTTAAAATCCTAAATTTTTATACTCCCACTCTTTAATAATTTTAATTCTACTTTAAAATTTAAAAACCCTGGGTTTCAATTAATTTATCCCCCTCATTACTTTACCCCCCCTTAGTTTAATAAGACTTTAACTAACACATAGGAGGGTTTTATTTTAAGCCCTTAAGTTTATTTTTGTAGGATCTTTACTTAGGGCTGATCAGAATTTTATCTTTGAGACGTTTTAAAATTAGGTTTAGATTGAACTAGGCGACAATTCATTAGGGGAGTCGTTTTAAGAATTTTATCAGGCGTTAAGGTCTTAGGGTCATCTAGGTAGTCTAATCATCATCATCAATGCGACGTGCCCTTCAGGACGCACTACGTGCTCCAAGGGTGCCACTCGCCTCGTTTGCTTCTATTGTGAGACATGCCCTTCAGGATGCACCACGTGCTCCAAGGGTTCCACTCACTGACTTGATGGATTGGTAGACATCTATAACCCCTGGAGTCAACACTCCGCCAGGTGAACTTGTGGGAGACTAAGGGCTCTAAGGAATAATTCCCCTGCCTTATTGCGCGCCCCTTAGAATCATCATGAGCGACTATCACAGTCTGCCCTCACAACATAGTGGGTCCTCTCGAACTAGGTAATCGTTAAAATACAGTTCGAGCCACGGTGGGAGTCCTAACTGGCTGTGGCAGGGCTGTTGTCCACACCTCTCCCTCAACTTCTCTGGAAATCATGTGTGGCCCCTTTACTTCATATGTGAGTCTTGGTCGGCAAGCTATCGTCAACCTGCATCATCAACCATCATGTCAGTCATGTCAACAACATATCATAAAATCAATAGCATATCATCAAAACAAAGCAATATCACCGTAAATGAAACAACCCAAATAGCCCACTCCCTAACTCAATCCGGAGTCCAAGGGAGTTCCACCGATGCCTCTGCATCCTCAAGGTCCGAAACCCTGCACACTCAATGACACTGAGTCAGCAACACCTGTCTACATCAAAGTAGTAAAAACATCATGTCCTCTAACTTAACGTAGCATAATGAAGGAAAAATTTTTATCATCATAAAAATTCAGATCACTTACGAGAAAGTGTCCTCAAAGAATAAGTTTGTAAGTGTGCCAGAGCGGGATGTTACATACACCCCCTCTTGGTATAAACTTCGTCCCGAAGTTTATCAGTATAAATGCCGAAATAAATGTACCACCATATCATAATTACCCCAGTATCATAAGTCTATCTATCAAACAAAAATGGAAACTATTGGCACATATCATATGTGTCCTCCTAGGTCGTCGAGTGCGGACTATAACTGTCCCACTGGACCTTGACCTGATCTACCGTTCGACATCGTAACTGTCAAACATGATGATCTAAAATTTGGACTGGCTCAGCCATGAGCGCTCCCTTGTCTGATACCTGCAAGGAACTCATGTCAATCATGTGTGTAGGATCACTAATATAATGTCTCAAAACAGATACATGAAAAACATCGTGCATACGCCTCAAAAAATCAGGCAAGGCTAGTCGATAGGCCACGGGCCCCTTTCTCTCCACAATCTCGAAAGGTCCCACGAACCTAGGAGAGAGTTTAGCTCCCTTTCCAAACTTGATCGAAATCTTATGCGGTTTAACCCGCAAGAAGACTCGATCGCCGACCTCGTAACTACGATCGACTCGGTGTGCATCGGCATAACTCTTATGTTGATCCTGCGCTTCTTTTATTCTTTGTCTTATGGTTTGCATCTGCTCTTCCATTTCTTGGATCACTTCTGGTCCCACCAGGACCCTATCCTCAAGCCGATCCCAACTCAAGGGCGTCTGACATGGCCGCTCATAAAGAAACTCAAAAGGCGCCATCTTAATGGTGCTCTGGTAACTGTTGTTGTAAGCAAACTCTATGAGAGGCAAGAATTCCTCCCAACGCTTTTGTTGGTCCATCACGTACATGCGCAACATGTCTTCCAAGGTTTCGTTTGTTCATTCGGTCTGTCTATCAGTCTCTCAGTGATACACTGTACTAAATTTAAGTTGAGTTCCCAAGCCCTCTTGGAAACTCGTCCAAAATAGTCCAGTAAACACTGATCCTCGATCGGATATAATCTTTTTAGGCACGCCATGCAGCCTCACAATCTCACTGATGAAAACTCTCGCTATGTCCGGTGCCTGATACGTCGTATGCAAAGGAATAAAGTGAGCACTCTTTGTCAGAGTGTCTACTACTACAAAAATCGAGTCATGTCTCCTTTCTGTCAGTGGCAATCGAACAATAAAATCCATCGAAATAAATTCCCATTTCAATTCTGGAATAGCATGCGGTTGAAGTAATCCGGCCGGGTGTCTATGTTCATCCTTTACTTGCTGACACTCGAGAAATCTAGCCACAAAGTTGACTATGTCGTCCTTCATTCCCCTCCAGAAGAACAAGGGTTTAAGGTCTGCCCTCATATTCGTGACTCCTAGGTGAGCCATGTAAACTGCCCTATGAGCCTCGCTCAGGATCAACATCCTCAATTCGTCCTTTGGCGGTACATAAATCCGACCTCTAAACCTCAATAAACCATCGTTATCAAATGAATATCCCTCATATCATGGTACCATCATTGTGTTTTGTCCGATGAAATCCTCGACTTCTTTGTACGAGTCATCGTCACGCTGTAAAGTGAGAATTTTCTCACGTAGATTTGTCTGAAGAGGCAACACCGAAAATATGTGTGGCCTCTAATTCAAAGCATCCACCACTCGGTTCATTGTTCCCTTTATGTAAGTAATCTCGAAGTCGTACTCGCTAATCAATTCCGACCAACACCGTTGTCACGTGTTCAGGTCGCTTTGCGTAAAAATGTGTTTTAATCCACAATGATTAGTCTTTAATTCAAATTTTCGTCCAACAAGGTAGTGTCTCCATACCTTTAAGGCATATACTATGGCTAATAACTCCAAATCATACGTCGGGTAGTTTTCCTCATGCCTTCTTAGTTTCCTCCAAATGTAAGCAATCACTCGTCCGTCTTGCATCAGGACCCCGCCTAACCCTTCCTTGGATGCGTCGGTGCATACCAAGAAGTCTGCGTCCATGTCAGGGACCTTTAGTATCAATGCTATTGTCAACAACTCCTTAAGCCTCCTAAATGCTTACGCGCATTTCTCTGTCCAAACAAACTTCTTGTTTTTCTTCTGCAATTCCGTGATCGGATTTGCTATCCTTGAAAATCCTTCGACAAATGATCGATAGTATCCTGCTAAACCCATAAAACTACGCACTTCTGTGACATTCATCAGCGCAAGCCATTCCATAATAGCCTCAACCTTGGCTGGATCCACGGTGATACCTTCGTCGGAGATGACATGCCCTAAGTAGTGAATCCTCGATTGATAAAAAGAGAATTTGGACAGCTTCCCATGTAATTTGTGTTCTCGTAAACATTGTAGTACCAAGCACAAGTGCTCGTCATGCTCCTTCATCGTCCGAGAGTAGATCAGAATATCGTCAATGAATACTTGGACGAACTTGTCCAAGTACTCTCAGAACACCCCATTCATCAAGCTCATAAATACCCCCGGGGCGTTTGTCAGTCCAAATGGTAAAACAATAAATTCGTAATGTCCAAATCTCATCTTAAAGGCGGTCTTAGGGACGTCATTCTCCTTGATCCGTAACTGGTGATATCTTGATTGAAAATCAATCTTGGAGAACATCGCCGCACCCTTCATTTGATCAAACAGATCATCAATTCTTGGCAAGGGATACTGATTCTTGATCGTAGCCTTGTTCAGTTGATGGTAGTCAATGCAAAGGCTCCACGATCCGTCCTTCTTTCGAATAAAAATAACTGGTGAGCCCCATGGTGACACACTAGGGCGTATCAGTCCTAGGTCCAACAACTCCTTCAGTTGAATTTTTAACTCTTGCAACTCCGGGGTCGACATCCGATAAGGATTTACTGCTATCGGTTCGGTCCCCGGTTTCAGGTCTATAGTAAACTCCAATTTCCTCTCAGGCGGCATCCCAGGCAACTCCTCTGGAAATACATCCACAAACTCCTTCTCCACTGAAAGTTGTTCTAGACCTTCTGCTACTCCCTTTTCGTTTAGCGCAAGGATCGCATAAAGCTTGCACCCCTTGCGCATACTCTTCCGTAACTGCAAGGAAGAGACGAACTTGAGGGATACTCCCTGGTTCTGTCCTACTATCACATGACTCTGTCCTTCATCATCGACCAAGCTTAACTGTTTCATCTTACAGTTGAGTATCGCCTCATGCGATTCAAACCAATCCATGTCGATCACGATGTCATAAGACCCTAAGATCGTGATGTACAAGTTGAACCTCGTGACAAACTCTCCCAGGTTAAGGGCACAGCCCGTAACCTTTCCTCCAACTTTCTGTTTTTCTCTGGAAGCCATCTCCACGAAGCTAAACTCATCCTATTCGACTGCCTTAACCTTAATAATTTTCAGCGCTGCACCAGAAATGAAACTCTCAGTAGCACCTGGGTCTATCAAAATACTAAGGGTCTGGTCAGCGACAGTACCTATTGTCTCGAGCACTGTCGACTGGTGCTCTGCCTGGCGGTTATTCACCGCTGCGTGAATCCGATGGGCCTTGCCCATATCTCCCACTGTAGCGGGTCCGGCTGATCCGGACGCTCTGGTCCTCTCCACAGGACAATCGCACTGGTAGTGTGTCTCCCCACACGTCCAACAACCCTTCTTCGACCCAGTAGTCCTGGTACCCGAAGTAGAAGATGACTGCCCACCAGCTTGAAACCCTAGTCTGTTCTGCTGAACAGGCCTAAACTGCTGCTGTTGCGGGTGATGTTGCTGCTGCTGCTGTGGTCCTCAGTAAGGTGTCCACTACTGAGGCGACGGTCGTTGAGGTGTAGTGAACGAGGATCCCCTCTGGAAGCCACGATATCCCGGCGCATGCCTCGCTGGTGTTTGGTGCTGCAGCATTCCAGATGAACCCTGCCCTGCAGGTCTCGCTGGAGTCCTTGTCTGACCCCCACTGATAAGATCCTTCTTTGCTATGAGGGCCTTTTGGACAACATCGTGCAAGGTTTGAGGCATTAGAATCCTAACCTTTGCACGCAGGTTGTCGTTAAGGCCAAACAAAAACCAGTTGACCTTAAGCTTCTCAGTGTTCAGGTGCAGAGCATACTGGAGCAACTCCATAAAACGTGCCTCATACTCGGGCACCGTACGACCTCCCTGTCATAATGCATTGAACTCATTGAGCTAGCACTCAATGAATTCCTATGAAAGATACCTCTCTCGGAACCGTTCCTCGAACATCTCCCATGACACGTCTTCAATGACCATGTTCACCTGCGGTAGGAGCGTCTCCCACCAGAGAAGAGTGCTCCCCTTCAGTTGAAAAACCGCCATGCGGACCTTCATGTTGGAGTTATAATCACGAAGTGCGAAGCACATCACGATATTCTCCAACCATGCCTCGGCGGCTGCGCCATCCAGGGAGCCAAAGAAATCAAGAAATTTCACCTTCTCGAGTTCACGGTGAATGCTACCTGTAAAGGCCGGTGCGCGCGGCAGAACCTTAGCAGGTGCCGGCGCCCTAGTCTCATCTCTGTCCAATCTGCTGATCAGCACCTCAGACATGCGCTGGAAAGATCTCATCATCCACACAACATCGGCAACTGGGATCTGCTCCTGTCCAAGGACCTGCTCGCCTCCCTGGGGGTTAGACCCCTCAGGCGTGGATGCTGCTGGAGGCATTACACCTCCTCCCCTAGCACCCCGTCGTTTGCCTCCGCGGTGTCCTCTAACCATGATTACCTGCACACACACAATCAACTCGATAAGCAACAAAATAATCACATATAATCATGTCAACGGAAGCCGTAGCGAATTCTAAGTCCCAGGTCGAACCCGCTCTGATACCATATGTAATGTCCTCCTCGTTACGACAACAACTGTGAGAACAGGTGCATTTTTTTTTTTTTTTTAAGTTGTGTGCGCACGTGCGTAAGTAACAAACACACTTGACTCTACGTCGCCTCTCGACAACCAACAAGACATAACCATGATGTTTAGCACAAGAACACTGAAGGCACACAACGAGTAATTGCCACAATATACGACCATAGACATAAGGTGCACAACACAAACATTAAGACATATTGGGGCACACACTAAGAACACAGAGGGAAGATTCCATGGTGTTAGGGTTACTTTTTCTTCACAGGAAAGCAGGGCATTTAGTCTTATGTCTTCTCGAAAGAAGATTAGATAGGCTCCTGGCCGACTGCTCAGGCAGAAACTAGTAACCTCCATCATGTGTGTCGCAAGAGTGGAACCCTGCCTTTAACGGGCCCGAGACTCTTGATACAGAACTAGATCCTTTTTTCAGAAAAAACACATAGACATATATGCTAAGGCTACAGAAGGTGTCTATATCCCGCTCGACACAAGCAACCGCAAAAGAATGATCTCGTCCAAGTGCAACAATGACCTAATACAACCACTAACTCTATGGACGCGCATGTCCGAAGGACTCCGACAATGACCCAACAAAATAGAAACCTTCAGACGAACATGAGGAGCTCACACTTCGATGTTTAATTATGATCAAAATTTTCATTATTATTGCAGTAAATAACCTCATGTTTAACCTCATATTTATAATAACATCGCATTTATAATTAACATCGGATTTTAAAATAAAAATATCATCATGTTTTTAAAAGACATCATGTTTTTAAAACACCTACCTTTATCATGTTTAAAAATGACATCATGTTTAAACACCTACATTAAATAACAATATCATCATGTTTTAAAAAGGGACATCATGTTTTAAAACACCTACATTTAAATAACATTATCATCATGTTTAAAAAAAAAGAAATCCCGTTTTAAAACACCTACATTTAAATAACATTATCATCACGTTTAAAAATGACATCGTAAGTGGGAACGTCAATATATAGCCAAAACAATTTTCAAAAGGACCAGGCAAAAATATAACAATATTAATGAACATGGTACAGAATTATCCAGACTTTAAAATGCCAAAATTAAAGATAACTACTATAAAAAGGCGATATATATAGAACATCCAAACTACATACTGTTGGTATCATTAGCAATCAATTATTTTAAAAGGAAAACGACGGGTAAGGCAGTAAAATCTATGCCAATATACCATAGAATTTAATATTAACATCATGCAACAAAAACTTACTTTTATCAATACCAATCGTTCTAAAAAAAAACAAACAAACCAATAATACAGAAAATGTATACCAATCATGCAACAGAAATTTTAAGATTCTACCTTATAGTGACCGCACCAATATGACTAAGCGATTTAACATCATCATTGGAATTCGATTAACATCTGTCAACTTTGCTATCTAACAACATCATCACCGTTTCAAATTAATTGACATTTACGTTTCAATTGGACGCATATTACTGAAAGGAGTGGTGTGAGCGAACAAGTATTAACTAATACTCAGCCATATCCCAAAAGCCCTACTCTGAGTCCGCATGTCACACACCATTTAACCCATAAATCAACGCGAGACCAGTGCATGCGCTAACTCCCGAGAATATCTGCATATCAGTTGTGTGGCAGATAGAAAACCCAATAAACAGAATGATTCATGAACAGGCTGTGACCACCAACCCCTGGCGACCACCCACCATTATAGGTAAGGAAAACGCAGGGAATTTAACACGCAGACCCCCATAGATAAATAAAACAATAAGTGAAGAGGATCAGATTTTCATTCAGAGTGCAATTCGATTGGCTTTACCCATTAACACGCAGACCCCCAATAAATGAAACAAAATGTGAAGAGGTTCAGATTCGCAATCAGAATGCAATTCGATTTGCTATACCCATTAACACGCAGACCCCAATAACCGTATACAAATGCGCCCCAACAGTGGAAAAAATTCCAATGTACAGATGCCAAAAATGCCCTGTAACAGTGCTAAACGCCCCATATAACAGTGGAAAAAAAAATGCCCGGCAATAGTGCAAAAATGCCCAATATGAGAAAGCTCACTGTATAATATAAAATCGCCCACCACAATTAATAAAAATGACCAACGTAAGAATTTCTCACAGTGTGCAATAAAAACGCCCAAAAATAATGCCCACTGTACATAACAAACGCCCAATAAAATAATGTTGTTTTATGTAAATAAAAACGCCCCATAAATAATTGCCAGAAGTTAAAACATAGTCATTAACACATTCAATGCAGATCAACACCAAATATCTACAATGCATACCATAAAGAAAAAAATCCCCAACACATACATTCTTCTCATGGCTAGTATGCAGCGGTAACAATTTCAACAATTGCCAGAATACCAACAATATCCATCTCAGCTATTGCCAGAATGCAAAAATAACTGATAAAGACAAAATCGGCATACAATGACAGTAATTCCAAACATCTACCCCACAAAAGGTTTCCAGGACATTATCGTTGTAGAATACAAAATGAACCACCATAGCTGAAGCAACATCTTAATATAATGCATCATAACCGCATAAGAAAATGACTAGACAATTTACTCTACCAGAAATAAAATTCATACCGTTGCCTCTCACTTGCCTCAGATGACGTCCCGTGCTCCGTGCCACTTACCGCGCTCTATCCCACTTCTGTTTGCCGACCGTAGAAATCTCACCGGTACCTCCCAGCCAATCGCTAAGGGTACTCTTCTTCCCCGTTAGCCCCTCGAGCCGCAAAGAGGCCACACAAGATCCAGAAATATACCTAGCTTCTCAGCTCGCCTCCCAGGCTGAGCTACCACTCCAATACAGCTGAGATAAACCCAACTCCTCACAAGCAATCCATCAAGCCACAATCTGACAACGTAACGTTACGGTAACCGTTCCTCTCTTCTTCCTTCTTTTCCCATTCTTTTATAGAAATTTGAGACCCACCTACTTTCCTAAATTATTATTTAATTAATTTTTTTATGAAAAACCTCTAAACATTCTCTTTCGTCCAAGTGTCACTCATCCCCCATGTTTCTCCAAATTAAATTTCTTTAATTTAAATAAAAGACTCATTTCCCTCACTCCCCCTAAAGTCCCTCCTAAAATTACTCCTAGGGTTCCTAGATCCCCTCTCATGCTTTTAATAACTTTCCTAAAATGAAGTTTCTGATTTTTAGTAACTCCTTAAATGCTGATTCCTTTTCTCTTTTTACCCTATGTCTCCTACTTTCGAGTATTACATTTCCTTTATTACAAGTTTCCTCATTTCTATTTTTTTATTTCTCTCTTTTTATTATATATATATATTTGTTAAACCCAAAATGATAAATGCGCTTAACAGCCTTTTCAATATATTTTTAAAATCCTAAATTTTTATACTCCCACTCTTTAATAATTTTAATTCTTCTTTAAAATTTAAAAACCCTGGGTTTCAATTAATTTATCCCCCTCATTACTTTACCCCCCCTTAGTTTAAGAAGACTTTAACTAACACATAGGAGGGTTTTAGTTTACGCCCTTATGTTTATTTTTGTAGGATCTTTACTTAGGGCTTATCAAAATTTTATCTTTGAGACGTTTTAAATTTAGGTTTCGATTGAACTAGGCGACAATTCATTAGGGGAGTCATTTTAAGAATTTTATTAGGCATTAAGGTCTTAGGGTCATCTAGGTAGTCTCATCATCATTATCAATGTGACGTGCCCTTCAGGACGCACTACGTTCTCCAAGGGTGCCACTCGCCTCGTTTGCTTCTGTTGCGCGACGTGCCCTTCAGGATGCACCACGTGCTCCAAGGGTGCCACTCGTTGAATTGATGGATTGGTAGACACTTATAACCCCTGGAGTCAAAAATCTGCCAGGTGAACTTGTGGGAGACTAAGGGCTCTAAGGAATAAGGCCCCCACCTTATTGCGTGCCCCTTAGAATCATCGTGAGCGACTGTCGCAGTCTTCCCTCACGGCATCATGGGTCCTCTCGAACTAGGTAATCGTTAACCTACAGTTCGAGCCACGGCGGGAGTGCTAGCAAGCTGTGGTAGGGCTACTATCCACACCTCTCCCTCAACTTCTCCGGAAATCATGTGTGGCCTCTTTACTCCATATGTGAGTCTTGGTCGGAAAGCTATCGCCAACCTGCATCATCAACCATCATGTCAGATCATGTCAACAACATATCATAAAATCAATAGCATATCATCAAAACAAAGCAATATCACCGTAAATGAAACAACCCAAATATCCCACTGCATGACTCAATCCAGAGTCCAAGGGAGTTCCACCGATGCCTCTGCATCCTCAAGGTCTGAAACCCTGCACACTCAATGACACTGAGTGAGCATCACCTTTCTACATAAAAGTAGTAAAAACATCCTATCCTCTAACTTAACGCATCTTAATGAAGGAAACAGTTTTATCATCATAAAAATCCAGATCACTTGCGAGCAAGTGTCCTCAAAGAATAAGTTTGTAAGTGCGCAAGAGCGGGATGTTACATGCACCCCCTCTTGGTCTAAATTTCGTCCCGAAGTTTCTCAGTATAAATGCCGAAATAAATGTACCACCATATCATAAGTACCCCAGTATCATAAGTCTATCTATCAAACAAAAATGGAAACTGTTTTCGCATATCATATGCGTCCTCCTAGGTTGCCGAGTGCGGACTATAACTGTCCCACTGGACCTTGACCTGATATACTGTTCGATGTCGTAACTGTCGAACACGCTGATCTAAAATGCGGACTAGATTAGCCGTGAGCGCTCCCTCGTCCGATACCTGCAAGGAACTCATGTCAATCATGTGTGTAGGATCACTAATATAATGTCTCAAAACAGATACATGAAAAACATCGTGCATACGCCTCAAAAAATCAGGCAAGGCTAGTCGATAGGCCACGGGCCCCTTTCTCTCCATAATCTCGAAAGGTCCCACGAACCTAGGAGAGATTTTAGCTCCCTTTCCAAACTTGATCGAACTCTTATGCAGTTTAACCTGCAAGAAGACTCGATCGCCGACCTCGTAACTACGGTCGACTCGGTGCGCATCGGCATAACTCTTCTGTTGATCCTGCGCTTCTTTTATTCTTTGTCTTATGGTTTTCATCTGCTATTCCATTTCTTGGATCGCTTCTGGTCCCACCAAGACCCTATCCTCAAGTCGATCCCAACGCAAGGGCGTCCAACACAGATGCCCATAAAGAAACTCAAAAGGCACCATCTTAATCGTGCTCTGGTAACTGTTGTTGTAAGCAAACTCTATGAGAGCCAAGAATTCCTCCCAACGCTTTTGTTGGTCCATCACATACATGCACAACATGTCTTCCAAGGTTTGGTTTGTTCGTTCAGTCTATCCGTCAGTCTCTCGGTGATACGCTGTACTAAAGTTAAGTTGAGTTCCCAAGGCCTCTTGGAAACTTGTCCAAAATCGTCCAGTAAACACCGATCCTCGATCGGATATAATCTTTTTAGGCATGCCATGCAGCCCCACAATCTCACTGATGAAAACTCTCGCTATGTCTGGTGCTTGATACGTCGTACGCACATGAATAAAGTGAGCACTCTTTGTCAGAGTGTCTACTACTACAAAAATCGAGTCATGTCTCCTTGCCATCAGTGGCAATCCAACAATAAAATCCATCGAAATAACTTCCCATTTCGATTCCGGAATAGCATGCGGTTGAAGTAATCCTGTCGGGTGTCTATGTTCAGCCTTTACTTGCTGACACTCGAAACATCTAGCCACAAAGTTGACTATGTCGTCCTTCATTCCCCTCCAGAAGAATAAGGGTTTAAGGTCTTCCCTCATCTTCGTGACTCCTGGGTGAGCCATGTAAACTGCTCTATGAGCCTCACTCAGGATCAACATCCTCAATTCATCGTTTGGCGGTACGTAAATCCGACCTCTAAACCTCAATAAACCATCGTTATCAAATGAATATCCCTCATATCATGGTACCATCATTGTGTTTTCTCAAATGAAATCCTCGACTTCTTTGTACCAGTCATCGTCACGCTGTAAAGTGAGAATTTTCTCACGTAGATTCATCTAAAGAGGAAACACCGAAAAGATGTGCGGCCTCCGACTCAAAGCATCCGCCACTTGGTTCACTGTTCCCTTTATGTAAGTAATATCGAAGTCGTACTCGCTAATCAATTCCGACCAACGTCGTTGTCGCGCGTTCAGTTCACTTTGCGTAAAAATGTGTTGTAATCCAAAATGATCGGTCTTTAATTCAAATTTTCATCCAACAAGGTAGTGTCTCCATACCTTTAAGGCATATACTATGGCTAATAACTCCAAATCATGCGTCGCATAGTTTTCCTCATGCCTTCTTAGTTTCCTTGAAATGTAAGCAATCACTCGTTCGTCTTGCATCAAGACCCCTCCTAACCCTTCCTTGGATGCGTCAGTGCATACCAAGAAGTCTGTGTGCATGTCAGAGACCTTTAGTATCGGCGCTATTGTCAACAACTCCTTAAGCCTCCTAAATGCTTCCGTGCATTTCTCTGTCCAAACAAACTTCTTGTTTTTTTTCTGCAATTCCGTGATCGGATTTCCTATCCTTGAAAATCCTTCGACAAACCGTCAATAGTATCCTGCTAAACCCATAAAACTATGCACTTCTGTGACATTCATCGACACAGGCCATTCCATAATAGCCTCAACATTGGCTGGATCCACGACGATACCTTCGTCGGAGATGACATGCCCTAAGTAGTGAATCCTCGATTGATAAAAGGAGCATTTGGACAGCTTCCCATATAATTTGTGTTCTCGTAAACATTGTAGTACCAAGCGCAAGTGCTCGTCATGCTCCTCCATCGTCCGAGAGTAGATCAAAATATCAACTATGAATACTTGGATGAACTTGTCCAAGTACTCGTGGAACACCCAGTTCATCAAGATCATAAATACCCCTGGGACGTTTGTCAGTCCAAACAGTAAAACCATAAATTCGTAATGTCCAAATATCGTCTTACAGGCGCTCTTAGGGATGTCATCCTCCTTGATCCGTAACTGGTGATACCCTGATCGCAAATCGATCTTGGAGAGCACCGTCGCACCCTTCATTTGATCAAACAGATCATCAATTCTTGGTAATAGATACTGATTCTTGATCGTAGCCTTGTTCAGTTGATGGTAGTCAATGCAAAGCCTCCACGATCCATCCTTCTTCTGAATAAAAATAACTGGTGAACCCCACGATGACACACTAGGGTGTATCAGTCCCAGGTCCAACAACTCCTTCAGTTGCATTTTTAACTCTTGCAACTCCAGGGTCGACATCCAATAAGGAGTTCTTTCTATCGGTTCGGTCCCTGGTTTCAGGTCTATAGTAAACTCCAATTCCCTCTCAGGCGACATCCCAGGAAACTCCTCTGGAAATACGTCTGCAAACTCCTTCACCACTGGAAGGTGTTCTAGACCTTTTGCTACTCCCTTTTCGTTTAGCACAAGGATCGCATAAATCTTGCACCCCTTGCGCATACTCTTCTGTAACTGCAAGGAAGAGATGAACCTCAGAGATACTCCCTGGTTCTGTCCTACTATCACACGACTCTGTCCTTCATCATCGACCAAGCTCAATTGTTTCGTCTTACAGTTGAGTATCGCCTCATGCGATTCCAAAAAATCCATGCTGATCACGACGTCATAAGACCCTAATATCGTGACATACAAGTTGAACCTCATGACAAACTCTCCCAGGTTAAGGGCACAGCCCGTAACCTTTCCTCCAACTTTCTGTTTTTCTCCCGAAGCCATCTCCACGAAGCTAAACTCATCCTGTCCGACTGCCTTAACCTTAATCCTTTTTAGCGTTGCACCAGAAATGAAACTCTCAATAGCACCTGGGTCTATCAAAATACTAAGGTTCTAGTCAGTGACAGTACATATTGTCTTGAGCACTGTCAACTGGTGCTCTTCCTGGCGGTGATTCACTGCTGCATGAATCTGATGGGCCTTGCCCATATCTCCCACTGTAGCAGGTCCGACTGATCCAAATGCTCTGGTCCTCTCCATAGGAAAATCGCGTTGGTAGTGTGGCTCCCCACATGTCCAACACCCCTTCTTCGGCACAGTAGTCCTGGTACCCGAAGTAGAAGATGACTGCCCACTGGCCTGAAACCCTGGTCTGTTATGCTAAACAGGCCTAAACTGTTGCTGTTGCGGGCGACACTGCTGCTGCTGCTGTGGTCCTCGGTAAGGTGTCTGCTGCTGAGGTGGCGACCGTCAAGGTGTAGTGAACGAGGATCCCCTCTGGAAGCCATGATATCCCGGCGTATGCCTCGCTGGTGTCTGGTGCTTCGGCATTCTAGATGAACCCTGCCCTGCAGATCTCGCTGGAGTCCTGGTCTGACCCCCACTGATAAGCTCCTCCTCTTCTATGAGGGCCTTTTGGACAGTGTCGTGCAAGTTTTGAGGCTTCAGAATCCTAACCTTTGCACGCAGGCTGCCTTTAAGGCCAAACACGAACCAGTTGACCTTGAGCTTCTCAGTGTTCAGTTGTGGAGCATACCGGAGAAGCTCCATAAAACGTGCCTCGTACTCGGGCACCGTATGACCTCCCTGTCGTAATCCGTTGAACTCATTGAGTTGGCACTCAATGAATTCCTATGAAAGATACCTCTATCGGAATGATTCCTCGAATAGTTCCCATGACACGTCTTCGACGGCCATGTTCAGATGTGGTAGGAGCGTCTTCCACCAGAGAAGAGCGCTCCCCTTTAGTTGAAAGACCGCCATGCAGACCTTCATGTTGGAGGTATAATCACGAAGTGAAAATCACATCACCATATTCTCCAACCATGCCTCAGTGGCTGCACCATCCGGGGCACCAAAGAACTCAGGAAATTTCACCTTCTCGAGTTCAAGGTGAATGCTACCTGTAACGGCTGGTGCGTGCGGTGGAACCTCAGCAGGTGCCGATGCCCTGGCCTCATCTCTATCCAATCTGTTGATCGGTGCCTCAGACATGCACTGGAAATATCTCATCATCCCCACAACATCAGCAACTGCGATCTGCTCCTGTCCAAGGACCTACTCGCCTCCCTGGGGATTAGACCCCTCAGGCGTGGATGCTGCTGGAGGCGTCACGCGTCCTCGCCTAGCACCCTGTCGTCTACCTCCGCGGCGTCCTCTAACCATGATTACCTTCAAACACACAATCAACTCGATCAGCAATAAAATAATCACATATAATCATGTCAACGGAAGCCATAGCGAATCCCAAGTTGCGGGTTGAACCCGCTTTGATACAATATGTAACGTCGTCCTTGTTACGACAACAACTCTGAGAATAGGTGATTTTTTTTTTTTTGTTTGAGGTGTGTGCACGCATGTGTAAGTAAAAAACACACTTGACTCTACGTCGCCTCTTGACAACCAACAAGACGCAACCACGATGTTCAACACAAGAAGACTGAAGGCACACAACGAGGAACTGCCACAATATACGACCATAGACATAAGGCGCACAACACAAACATTAAGACATACTGGGGCACACAGTAAGAACACAGAGGGAAGAGTCCATGGTGTTAGGGTTACTATTTCTACACAGGAAAGCAGGGCGTTTAGTCTTATGTCTTCTCGAAAGAAGATTAGACGGGCTCCTGGCCGACTGCTCAGGAAAAAACTAGTAACCTGAGCTAGAAAAAGACGTAAGCAAGGCGAACACAATAAGACAACCCCGACATATCACAGTGACAATAAGCAATAAACACCCCTAGACATAAGGCATACAACTAGCAACTGTAAGCAGAAGACGACACCAGGTGTTAAGTACAGTATGATCATAGAAGGAAGAATCCAATAGTAGAGTTTACTATTTCTGCACTAAAAAGTAGGGCTTTTAGTCTTATGTCTTCTTGAGAGAATATTAGACAGGCTCCTGGCTGACTGCTCAGGCAGAAAATAGTAACCTCCGTCATGTGTGTCGCAAGAGTGGAACCCTGCCTTTAACGGGCCTGAGACTCTTGATACGGAACTAGATCCTTTTTTCAGAAAAAACACATAGACATATATGCTAAAGCTACAGAAGGTGTCTATATCCCGCTCGACACAAGCAACCACAAAAGAATGATCTCATCCAAGTGCAACAACGACCTAAGACAACCACTAACTCTACAGACGCGCATGTCCGAAGGACTCCGACAATGACCCAACAAAATAGAAACCTTCAGACGAACATGAGGAGCTCACACTTCGATGTTTATTTATGATCAAAATTTTCATATGACCATAGACATACGGTGCACAACACAAACATTAAGACATACTGGGGCACACAGTAAGAACACAGAGGCAAGAGTCCATGGTGTTAGGGTTACTATTTCTGCATAGGAAAGCAGGGCATTTAGTCTTATGTCTTCTCGAAAGAAGATTAGATAGGCTCATGGCTGACTGCTCAGGAAGGAACTAGTAACCCGACCTAGAAAAAAACGTAAGCAAGGTGAACACAACAAGATGACCCCGACATATCATAGTGACAACAAGCAATAAACAGACCTAGACATAAGGCGTACAACTAGCAGCTGTAAGCAGAAGATGACACCAGGTGTTAAGTACAGTACGGTCACAGAAGGAAGAATCCAACAGTAGAGTTTACTATTTCTGAACAGAAAAGTAGGGCTTTTAGTCTTATGTCTTCTCGAAAGAAGATTAGACAGGCTTCTGGCTGACTGCTCAGGCAGAAACTAGTAACCTCCGTCATGTGTGTCGCAAGAGTGGAACCCTACCTTTAACGGGCCCGAGACTCTTGATACGACACTAGATCCTTTTTTCAGAAAAAACACATAGACATATATGCTAAGGCTACAGAAGGTGTCTGTATCCCACTCGACACAAGCAACCGCAAAAGAATGATCTCGTCCAAGTGCAACAACGACCTAAGACAACCACTAACTCTATGGACGCGCATGTCCAAAGGACTCCGACAATGACCCAACAAAATAGAAACCTTCAGACGAACATGAGGAGCTCACACTTCGATGTTTATTTATGATCAAAATTTTCATTATTATTGTAGTAAATAACCTCATGTTTAACCTCATATTTATAATAACATCACATTTATAATTAACATCGGATTTTAAAATAACAATATCATCATGTTTTTAAAAGACATCATGTTTTTAAAACACCTACCTTTATCATGTTTAAAAATGACATCATGTTTAAACACCTACATTAAATAACAATATCATCATGTTTTAAAAAGGGACATCATGTTTTAAAACACCTACATTTAAATAACATTATCATCATGTTTGAAAAAAAAGACATCCTGTTTTAAAACACCTACATTTAAATAACATTATCATCACGTTTAAAAATGACATCGTAAGTGGGAACGTCAATATATAGCCATAACAATATTCAAAAGGACCTGGCGAAAATATAACAATATTAATGAACATGGTACATAATTATCCATACTTTAAAACGCCAAAATTAAAAATAACTATTATAAAAAGGTGATATATATAGAATATCCAAACTACATACTATCAGTATCATTTGCAATCAATTATTTTAAAAGGAAAATGACGGGTAAGGAAGTAAAATCTATGCCAATCATACCACATAATTTAAGTTAAAACGCAGTCATTAACACATTCAACAGAGATCAACACCCAATATCTTCAATGCATACCATAAAGAAAAAAACGCCCAACACATACATTCTTCCGATGGCCAGTATGCAGTGGTAACAATTTTAACAATTGCCAGAATACCAACAATATCCATCTCGGCTATTGCCAGAATGCAAAGATAGCTGATAAAGACAAAATCGGCATACAATGACAGTAATTCCAAACATCTACCCCACAAAGGGTTTCCAGGACATTATCGTTGTAGCATACAAAACGAACCACCATACCTGAAGCAACATCTTAATATAATGCATCATAACCGCATAAGAAAATGACTAGACAGTTTACTCTACCAGAAATAAAATTCATACCGTTGCCTCTCGCTTGCCTCGGATGACGTCCCGCGCTCCGTGCCGCTTCTACTTGCCGACTGTAGAAAGCTCATCGGTACCTCCCAGCCAATCGCTAGGGGTACTCTGCTTCCCCCTTCTCCCCCCGAGCCGCAAAGGCACCACACAAGATCCAGAAATATACCTAGCTTCTTAGCTCGCCTCCTACGCTGAGCTACCACTCCATTACAGCTGAGATAAACCCAACTCCTCACAAGAAATCCATCAAGCCACAATCCGGCAGCATAACGTTACGCTAACCGTTCCTCTCTTCTTCCTTCTTTTCCCCTTCTTTTATAGAAATTTGAGACCCACCTACTTTCCTAAATCATTATTTAATTTAATTTTTTATGAAAAACCTCTAAACATTCTCTGTCGTCCAAGTGTCACTCATACCCCATGTTTCTCCAAATTAAATTTCTTTAATTTAAATAAAAGACTCATTTCCCTCACTCCCACTAAAGTCGCTCCTAAAATTACTCCTAGGGTTCCTAGATCCCCTCTCATGCTTTTAATAACTTTCCTAAAATGAAGTTTCTGATTTTTAGTAACTCCTTAAATGTTGATTCCTTTTCACTTTTTACCCTATGTCTCCTACTTT
>ML779269.1:722808-733496 GCA_009831015.1 Picea engelmannii | reverse complement strand
CCTTATGTTTATTTTTGTAGGATCTTTACTTAGGGCTTATCAGAATTTTATCTTTGAGACGTTTTAAATTTAGGTTTAGATTGAACTAGGCGACAATTCATTAGGGGAGTCGTTTTAAGAATTTTATCGGGCTTTAAGGTCTTAGGGTCATCTAGGTAGTCTCATCATCATCATCAATGAGACGTGCCCTTCAATATGCACTACGTGCTCCAAGGGTGCCACTCGCCTCGTTTGCTTCTGTTGCGCGACGTGCCCTTCAGGATGCACCACATGCTCCAAGGGTGCCACTCGCTGACTTGATGGATTGGTAGACATCTATAACCCCTGGAGTCAATACTCTGCTAGGTGAACTTGTGGGAGACTAAGGGCTCTAAGGAATAATTCCCCCGCCTTATTGCGCGCCCCTTAGAATCATCGTGAGCGACTGTCGCAGTCTGCCCTCATGACATCGTGGGTCCTCTCAAACTAGGTAATCGTTAACCTACAGTTCGAGCCACGGAGGGAGTGCTAGCAGGCTATGGCAGGGCTGCTTTCCACACCTCTCCCTCAACTTCTATGGAAATCATGTGTGGCCCCTTTAGTCCATATGTGAGTCTTGTTCGGCAAGCTATCGTCAGCCTGCATCATTAACCATCATGTCAGATCATGTCAACAACATATCATAAAATCAATATCCTATCATCAAAACAAATCAATATCACCGTAAATGAAACAACCCAAATAGCCCACTCCCTGACTCAATCCGGAGTCCAAGGGAGTTCCACCGATGCCTCTGCATCCTCAAGGTCTGAAACCCTGCACATTCAATAACACTGAGTCGACAGCACCTGTCTACATCAAAGTAGTAAAAACATCATGTCCTCTAACTTAACACATCATAATGAAGGAAAATTTTTTATCATCATAAAAATCCATATCACTTGCGAGCAAGTGTCCTCAAAGAATAAGTTTGTAAGTGCGCCAGAGTGGGATGTTACACTTGCAACATGTCTACATAGGAGTATTGATTGATTTACAATCTCTCATTCCAAACTTCTTCAAAATTTCTCTGATATACATTTCTTGAGATATGAAGATACTGTAGTCCAAAAAAAATGTTATATCACTAGGCATGGACATATCAAATGAGTGATGCATGTCTTTGTCAAACTTATGAATCATCCTCTCATCGTCACTTCCAAAGATAATATCATCTACATAGACTTCAATGATCAATATATTGTCTCAATCCACCTTTATGTAGAGATTGTTTTATGCATTTCCCTTCTTGAATCCTTGTTGTTGTAGATACATGTCCATTCTTAAGTACCACACTCTAGGAGCCTTATTGAGACCATATAAATCCTTCTTTAGTCTACACACATAAATTTCCTTCTTTGATAACTGAAATCCTTATCGATGCTCAATGTAGACTTCTTCCTCTAGATGTCCATTTAGGAACATTGATTTTACATCCATATGATACACTTTAATATTCTTCGATCATGCATAAAATAATACTAGTCTAATTTCTTCCATCCTATAAACTGTTGAAAATGTCTCTTCAAATTAAATACCTTCAACTTTAGAGTATCCTTTGCATACCAATATTGCTTTGTTTCTGGTAACATGTCCATCCTCATTCAATTTGTTCCTAAATATTGACTTTGTATTGATGGAATTCTTGTTCTTTGGTCTTGGAATCAGTTCCCATGTTTCATTCTTCTCTATCTGATCTAAATCTTCATCAATGGCCTTGACCCAATGTTCATATTTGTTGGCTTCTTCAAAACGTCTTGGCTCAATTGTAGATAATAGTGTTAGATGTTGTTCAATTGAACATATTATTCTTCTAGTTTCAACTCCTGCATCTTTATTTCCAATAATCTAATCTAATGGATGATTATTCTACACTCATCTTCTGAGTGTCTTTGGAGGAACTTGAATATCCTCGTGTTCTTGCTCTGCTTCTCCCTTCTCTTATTCTTCTTCATCTACTTATTCTTCTTTCAATTATTCTTCTTAATCTTGTTCCACTGAATATTTTCTACTTTCATTTATCTTTTGACCATATGTCTCATCTGCTATCACATTGATGATTTACACTATTTTGTTGAGTCTCAGATTGAAACATTTGTAGGCTTTCCTTTTTCTTGAGAATCCAACCAATATTCCTTTATCGACTCGAGAATCGAATTTTCCAATTCTACCATTTTCTATTTTGATGCATCATTTGCTTCTAAAAACTCTAAAATGATTTACGTTTGCTAGTATTCCTTTCCATACCTTGTATGGAGTCTTATCACTATTGTTTCTAAGCATCCCTCTATTTTGAATGTGATTTTTTGTATGCACTTCTTCTATCGAAAATACATATATCAACTTGGAATCCATTAACATGGCTCTAGCCATTACATGTACTATTTTTTTATTCCTTTCAACAACTTCATTTTGTTGAGGTGTACTCGCTACGGATAATTTCCTCTTTATCCCATAGTTGCTACAGAATTTCATGAATTTCTTTTCTGTAAATTATTCTCCATTGTATGATCTCAAACACTTGATTTTCAACTATGTCTCAGTTTCAACAATCTCCTTGTATGTCTTGAAGCTTTCGAATGCCTCTGAGTCTTGTTTAGAAAAAAATAGCATTCATTCTTGTGTAGTCATCAACTTGTAGCATGAAGTATTGTTCACCTTTCAATACTTTTGTTCTTGTAGCTCCAACTAGATTAGTATGTACAATTTCTAGTGGTTTTGTTGTGCAATATTCCTTTGACTTGAACTTTTTCTTGGTATCTTTTCCCTGTAGGAAATGCTTTCATATAATGTTTGTTGGCTTTGAGATCTCATAAATTTCTCTTACTACTTCCTTTTTCTGAATTTGACAAGATTATCAAAATTTATGTTACCCATTCTTATGTTCCAGAGCCAAATTTCATCGTTCTTTCCTAAGAGACAAATTTCCTTTCCTATTTCATTTATAAAATATATTTTTCTTGGAGTCCTTATAGTTGTAGCTACCAACTTACCTTATTGTTCTTTCCTTATCCCACACTTCTTTGAATCAAACACAAGTCTTTGTCCTTGATCACACATTTGACTTACACTTAGAAGATTATGTTTCATGTCTTTGACTAGTAAAACATTTTTTGTCATGGAATCCTTACTTTTGAGCCTGATTGTGCCATTTCCAATGATCCTAGATGAGTTGTTATTCCCAAATGAAACTGACCCATCTCTTTCATTCTTCAATGTCAAAAAATTGTCTTTTTCACCTGTCATATGCTTTGAGCATCCATTGTTAGCATACCATCCACGTTTCTTGTGTTGAACTTGGAGAGAAATATTGCATTCCTCAGTGTTGAATTGATCCTACTTTCATATCCATATCCTTTGTGGTTTCTTCTTATGATTGTTGATATTCTCCTTTGGTTCTCTTGGAGGAATAATGAGTTGGCAATCTATAGACATCTGTCGAAATTTGTTTCACTTATAGAATTCTACCTCGTCATTGAATTATCCAAATATTTTGTAGCTTATATTCTATGCTCCATGAGATCTTGTTGGATAAATATTTCTCGTATAACCCTCACTATTGCTTATGTTTTCGTTATTGTCTCTACAATTCACAACTTTGTGCCCAAAATTATAACATGAATAACCTGAACCAATAAAAATAGTTTGATACATGGGAGTAGAAGATCTTCTTAATGGTGTCACTCATTTGAATCCTTATTCTTCTTAAGGTATTTCTATAGCTCATTGTTGCTAATACTAATTTATGAATCTTCTAGGTGGTTCAATGTCTCTGTAATCTTCCTCTTGAGTTTTCTTGTCTTAATCTTTCGAGGGACCTCTGATGGCCTCTACATAGTTTCTTGGTCCTTCTTCTTGCTCTATATTTTTGGAGTCTGATCATTTATTTTTCTGTGTATGATTGTATCATAATCCATATATGTCATAGTATGGTCTTTGAATATTAATGATATTATCCAATAACCTTGTACTATTTTTCTGCATGTCCTTCTTCTGAAGATCCTTTCTTATAATGACTATATGTGCTTCTAATTTTTCAATTATCATGTCCTTTTCATCTAACTTTCCACTGAGTGATTCTTTAATCCTCTTGTCCTCTTCTTTCTGGAGTTTCAGTTTGATGATTGTCTGTTCGACTTCTTTGGAATTTTCAAATTCTTTTTTGTTCGTTTGTTCTGTCTGGAGTGACTTGTTTTTCTTCCTTTATCTTTTAAGAACTTCTATGGCACTCAAAAATTCTTATTTGTAATCGAATTCTTCCTCTTCACATTCTTCTTTGGAGCCGTCTTCATCTGAGTCTTCTTTTTCCATGAATAGTACCATTTATGTATTATTTTTTCTGACTACATCTTCACCTGATGAGGAAATTTCTTCCTTGGTGCAAATGATTGTCTTGAAAAACTTATTTTTATTTCTTCTACCCTTTTGAATTTTCTTTCTCTTTTTAGGGTCACCTTCTTCTTCATTTCTTTCCTTTTTCTTATAAGCAAATTTATTAGAAAAATTACCAACACCATCACAATTAAAAAAAATCAATGGAATCTTACCTTTGCATTTTTCGTTTCCCATTTTCAAACTTCGAATGAAGTTATCCACTTCTTCATCTTCCTCTAAATCATCATGGAAACTACAATCTGAATTTTCCTTTTGTTTATCTTTCTTATTTATCTTATTCATGCCTTGAATGTTGCTTCCTTCATGACTCGATTGTCTTTATTTGTCCTCATCTCGTAGGCAGTGAGTATCTCATGCAACTCATCCATGATCAAGGTATCTATATATGCTCTCTCTTCTAGGGATGAAATCTTCAAATCATATCTCATGGGTATAGACCTTATTACCTTTTGAAAAATGATTGTTTCCTTCATTTCTTCTTCCAAACCCTTGATGGAATTGAACGTCTCATAAACTCATGGAAAGAAGGTGGAAATTTTCTCATATTCCTTCATCTTCAATTTTTTGAACTTGACTCTAAATGTTTGAAGTTTGGCTCCTTTAACTTTGCATATCCTTCTTACATATTCTTCAGTTTGTCACAGATTTCTTTTACGTATTCATAATTCACAACCTTGGTGTATACCAATTCAGTCAAAACATTTAGGATGACATTTTTATCTCTAGAATCATTTTCTTCAATTTTCTTTCCATCTTGATTTGTTGTGGGAGTTGTTGGTGCTTTGTATCCATATACTACTCACCAAACATTGAATCCATGTTCCTATACATATATTTTCATTCGTCTTCTCCAAAATTCATAGTTCTGATAGTCAAACTGTGGTAACCCAATCCTAGAATATTCCATGATATCATTCCAGTGGTTAGACTACTTTTTGAAGGACCCACTCTAATACCAATTTTTGGATTACTGAGAGGGGGGTGAATTAGAAATGAAAAATTATAGTAATTTTAACCACATTTTATTCTTCAAAAATATTCAACAATTTATCATCATTCAATATATCATCAACATCATAATCTTAAACAACATCACATCATAATAGATACACAGTACCCCATAATTTTATGTGGAAACCCAAATGGGTGAAAACCACATAATGATTTTCTTATATATCAATAGAATAGATTCAGTGCAAGAAATTTTGATTCTCTACTTACAACTGGAAGGAGGCTCAAACCCCCTATTCTTAGGATCCAACCTGAAGGAAGCTACAACTCCCTAAGTTCTTTGGCTCCAACCAAAAGGAGGGTACAACCACTTGAGTTCTCCAAATCCAACCAAAATCTATCTACAACCACCTATCCTTGCCCCATCCAAATTCCATATAAAATAAATGTATACCAACTGTCACTATCAAAAACTCTACCACTGTCACTATCACTCTATCTCTATCACTGTCTATGTCACTATCACAACCTTGTGACTATCACAAATCTGTCACTGTCTCATCAACTTGTATCTTCTCATCAACCAACCAAATATGTACCATACCATGCATCAAGAGTATACCAATATACATACCATCTCATACATAAATCATCAACCAAAAGATACATCAATAATGAATATTGAATCATGAACTACAAAATCAACCATGTAAAACCTATTCCATATACCATATCATCAACCATATCATCAATGAATTATCTCAAATAACCAATGGATGCACCTCATGCATATGCCACCATACAACATGAATATTTCTCAACCATGTACAAAAAACTCAAAGATGTGAACTCTGAGAACCATGTCATACATGGAACCAGATATAGGAGTGCTCCTCACTCAACCAAGGAACCAAAATATACCATATCGAAATACCAATCAACCATACCAGGAATGCCTCAAGAATACACCATACCATGACAATACGTAACCATCAATATAAGTATAAAACCATACCAATACATTTATAGCTAACCTCAAACTTTGATATGTTGACGTGTAGCATTCCTTCAGATCTTTAGGTACCTAGTACCAACATCTACTCAAACCTTTAGCATTAGCTTTTCAAAGATACACATCCTTATCTTCTACAACCCATGGATATCCACACATTCCTTCACTACACTCCATGTACATATGCACCCTTTTGACCCGTAACCCATAGATACCTCATAAACTAGGGTTTGTTGAAACCCTAATACTTTCTTCTTCGACCTTCCTTTGCTACCTCAGAAATATATCGTCACAGCCTTAGAAAAATATTACTACTTCACAAAATATATGAGCAATGAATAATTGTGCATGTGTACTTGTGAACGAATCCTCGAGTTCTTTATATACTTGTGCTAGGTAACTCCTCTCCTAAATTTAGGGCTTCTATGGTTTTCTTGTTACAAAAAAATTTTCCCCTTTGACCAAGACTTATAACAAACTAGGGTACTCTTATTCACTCTTCAGGGATTCCAAATTTAAAAATCCATATCTCCCTAACCATGAGGAACCACATGGAATTTCACATATCATTGAAAGAGGAAAACAAGTACTATCCATATATGAGGGTCGTTATTTCATTCACATTGTACATTTTATCCATATTCTTCATTCAAATTTGAGTACCAAAACCACACTGTCAGGGCTACTGAAATTATTGAAGGGTTGGCATCAATATCTAATATCACTCTCCAAGGGTTGACATCAACGAAAAACAACTTTCCAAACCAACTGTCCAACATAATCAGTATTGTGCACTTTTAACTATTTAGTTTTAAATTTATTTAAACATATTAGCATTTAGCAATCGTTCATATTGTTCGCCAACATAGGTATTCCAACAGAAGACGAACACCTTCAGTAACCACTCACATAACCAGATCAAAGATGAACACACCAATGCTTTCACATGGTAAAAAACCTATGGGGAAACATCCACAGCCCCATCCAACATGGCCACTTGGAGTAGTTTATTAATGCAAAGAAAAATATTACAGAGATATTTTTCAAGAGGGTTTCCCACAATCAATCATCGGTAAATGACCCTCCATGCTCTTTAAATAGAGATCATGGACCAATCAGGTGTTAAGCCACAGATCAATTGTTGTTAAGATTGAGGAGAGTATGAACCATCGGATCACTCTATGTCAGGAACATGTCATGACCATCAGATTTCCTAACTACAAATGCATACTAATGCATACTAAAGAAACAGACTAAGAAAAACACTTTTACCTAATCACACATTATACCAAGTAGATCTTAACTAACTCCTAAGTGTCTAAATATCCTAACATCCTCCCTTAAGAATAAATTGGTATGGGATTGAAGGATTTACAATAGTGACACAATAGGATAACGAAGGAGGCATTAGAGCCTATCCACCCTTAATGGAAACTTCCTGAACTCCTAACATAGATCGAAGATTGGAAAAAATCACTTCTATAAGAGACTTTGTGAACATGTCTGCAACTTGATCTTCTGTAGGACCAAAGAGAACTTCAATAACTTGATCATGAATGACATTTTTGATGAGGTGCATATGGAGCTTGATGTGTTTTCTACGCTAATGTTGAACTAGGTCTTTGGCGAGCTTGATGGAACTCTGATTGTCGCACCAAAGGATAAACGGATGTTGCTGTTGGAATCCAAATTCTGAAAGGATCTCTTGAAGCCACAAGTCTTTCTGACTTGCATTTACCATTCCTTGTTACTCTTATTCTATTGAAGAAAGTGTAATACCCTCTTGTTTCTTACAGGACCAAGCGACAAGTCCTGAACCAAGGATGAAAACATAACCTACAATAGACTTCTGATCATCAAGGTCAACAACCCAATCTGAATTAGTGAAACCAACTAATAAAGGATTCCCCCCTGAATTGTAATTTATCTCAAACTGAACTATACCACAGACATAGAGAAGTATCCTTTTAGATGCTTCCCAATGGATTTCATGGGGTGTTTTCATATACGAAACAACAAGACCAACAACAAAGGAAATATCAGGATGGGTATTAGTCAAGTATAAGAGGCTACCAACTAATTAACTGTATAGGGTGGCATCAAGTTTGGGAGAAGTACAAGTGGCAGTAAGCTTGACTCCAGACTGGAAGGGAGATGTGGTTGGTTTACAATCATCCATTTGAAAGCGATGAAGAAGGTCACAAGAATACTTAGACTAGGAAAGATAAATTCCTTCATTGGTTTTCAAAACTTGAAGGCCAAGGAAGTAGTGCAAAAAACCTAAGTCTTTCATTTCAAATTTCTTCTTAAGGATGGTTTTCACATGGTTTAAAATTTTTGAGTCACTACCAATAAGGATAAGGTCATCAAAATAAAGGATAGGGATTATGATATGGCTTCCTACTTTCTTGTTATAGACATTAGGATCAGAATGGAATCTAGAAAATCTAGTGGCAATAAGAAAGGTGCCCATTTTGGAATACCAAGCTCGAGGAGCTTGCTTGAGACCATAAAGATATTTCTTAAGGTGAAAAACAAGGCTAGAGTGATTCTAGACATAGCCAGGAGGTTGTTCCATGTATATTTCTTCTTTCAAATCTCCATGCAAGAAGGCGGGTTTAACATCCATCTGATGGACCTCCCATTTATGTGAGGCAAGAAGGAAAAGAACAATGTAACATCCCGCTCTTGCGCACTGAGAAAATTATTTTTGAGGACACTTGCTCGCAAATGATCTGTACTTTTATGATGTTAAAATATTTATCCTTGATTATGATGCGTTATGATAGATGACTTGATGTTTTACTGACTTGACATAGACAGGTTATGTTCAATCAATTTTACTAAGTGTGCAAGGTTTTGTACCTTGAGGATGCCGAGGCATCGATGGAACCCATTGGACTCTGGATTGAGTCGGGGAGTGTGCTATTTGGGTTGATGTATTTACTATGATATTTCATTGATTTGATGATATAATATGGACATGTCCTGACATGTTTGTTGATGATGCAGGATGACGATAGCTTGCTGACCAGACTCACATATGGAGTAAAGGGGTCACACATGATTTCCAGAGAGGTTGAGGGAGAGGTGTGGATAGCAGCCCTGCCACAGCCTACTAGCACTCTCGTCGTGGCTCGAACTATAGGCTAATGATTACCTAGTTCGAGAGGATCCACGATGCCATGAGGGCAGACTGCGACAGTCGCTCACGATGATTCTAAGGGGCATGCAATAAGGTGGGGACCTTATTCCTTAGAGCTCTTAGTCTCTCACAAGTTCACCTGGCGGAGTATTGACTCTAGGGGTTATAGATGTCTACCAATCAGTCAAGTTGGTGAGTGGCGCTCTTGGAGCACATAGTGCGTCCTGAAGGGAACGTCGTGCAAAGAAACAAATGAGGCGAGTGGCACCCTTGGAGCACGTAGTGCGTCCTGAAGGGCACATCGCGCAAAGAAATGAACGAGGCGAGTGGCACCCTTGGAGCACGTAGTGCGTCCTGAAAGGCACGTCGCGCAAAGAAACGAACGAGGCGAGTGGAACCCTTGAAGCACGTAGTGCATCCTGAAGGGCACGTCGCATTGATGATGATGAAGAAACAAACCTAAATAGCCCTAAGAAAATAACGCCTTAAGAAATCCTTAAACAACTTCCCTAACCCAATGTCGCCCAGTTCAGAATCTAAGTACTAAGTCTAAAACCTTTAGGGTAAAATTTTAGTCTAACCTTAAGAAGAGACCCTGGAATAAAAATAACAATTTAAACAAGAACCCACCTAAGTAATAGTTGGGTCTTCATAAAATTCTTGGGGTGATGACGAGGGTAAGATTTAAATTAAAACTAATGGTTTTAAAATTTTACAAAGAAGAAATTAATTCCTAACTTGTGGAAGAACAAAAGATATTAAATAAATAATAAATGAAAAGATTAATTAGTGCATTTACCTTTTTGGTTTAAAAAAAGAAGAAGAAGGGATTAATAAAAATAGGGAAACAAATTAATAAAGGAAACTTAGACAATTAATAAGTAATAAAATTATTTAATGTGCGGGGGTATAAAAAGTTATGAATTTAAAATTAAAATGAAAAGATTAATTAACACATTTACCTTTTTGGTTTTAAAAAAAAAGAAAAGAAGGGATTAATAAAAATAGGGAAATTAAATAATAAATGAAACATAGATAATTAATAAGTTAAAGAAAATAATTTTGGAGAAACGTGGGGGATGAGTGACACTTGTAAGACAGAGAATTTTTAGAGGGTTTTCATTAAAACTTAAATTAAATGTGATTAGGGCAAAGGGGGGGGGGGGG
>ML779269.1:707090-722753 GCA_009831015.1 Picea engelmannii | reverse complement strand
CTCTATAAAAGAAAGGGGGATGAGGGGAAAATGGGATCGGGCTGTTAGGTATTGTTATGTTGCCAAATTGTGATTAGACTGATTGCTTGTGAGGATTTGGGAATTTCTCAGCTTGTATTGGAGTGGTAGCTCAGCCTTGCGAGGCGAGCTGGGAAGCTAGGCATACCTTCTGGATTTGTGTGGCCCCTTTATGGCTTGGGGGGATAAGGGGGAAGCAGAGTACCCCTAGTGATTGGCTGGGAGGTACCGGTGAGGTCTCGATGGTCGGAGAGCGGGAGTAGCTGGGAGCGCAAGCATGGGACAACATTTTCGGGCTAACAACCGATGGTTTTAGGTATGCTAGGTGTTTGTTGGTTTAAGGATAAAAGAAAATTGTTCAAGTTGTATATTATTCCTTATGTTGTTGAATGTTGTGTTAATATATGGATCATCCCACCTACTTGTTATTCGTTTTCCATGCCTCATCAGATAAATTCCTTGTGATCCTCTCACTGAACTATCCTTAGGGCCCTAGCCTTCTCTTCGGCTGTCAGCTTTTTATTTTGTGTTCTAGATGAAGTTAATTGATTCAAATGGTGCTGAACCTTGATGTTTGGAATGTTTTTTTATGTATTTACCTCTGATGTTGTCTTGGTTGTTGACTGCCATTGTGCCTTCTGTGACTAAGCATTTGGCTAGTATATCGTTCCTCTCCACTACCCGCCTTTACCCTCTCCGTTTGTTGACTAGTAATCTATTTCGTTAGCATCATCAATTATTATTTTGGGTCTGCATTTATTTTTTTTCTATATGTCTTCATTTATTTAATAGCCACCAGTTACACATAACTGCAATTATGTACCCAGGTCTGCATCCTTACCATGGAATACACACGTAAATTCTTAATGCACCATGCGCCGAGATTCTGGATAGGGTTTCTGGTTAATGAAAATAAAATAGTGGACAACGATTTACAGTTTAAATAAAAAGTTGTAGATTTCATATATCAATGGCGTATTGGGGTTTTATAATGCAATGGTGATTTTCTTGCGGGTATGGCAGGGGTTATATTTAATGATCGTTTCAGATTAATAATTCAATGGTGCATTCCTACATTACAATTCTTTTAATGCATATGAAATTCATATGAAAATGACGAGTTTATAGATTACGTTGCAATGGCGATTTGCTTCGCTGGGTTGGCAGTGACTTGTAAATTAAATGATAATGTTGATCTTGAACGATTGCTGGGGTTCCTGCAAAACACAATCAGATTCGACCTCCCCCACCTGTGTGACCTGCGTTGAGCGGCTGTCAAAGCATTTTTAAAGTTTGGTCTGGTTAACCTCCCTCTCAATATGAATGATAGATTCACATTCGTTGAGTCGTAGATGAATTCTATTTCTGGGTTAAGAACTGCGGGGTGTAACCCTGTGTTAGTAGAGTAAATTGGTGTTCCACTGGTCTGCGATTTCCCTTGTGTGGAGTTGCTTTTATTTTCTTTCCTCTGCGGGTGGGTTGACAGGAAGGGGTCCGTGATTTCTTTTGTAAAAATTTTGAAGTGCAGTGAATTTTCCGGTGTCTACCCAACATCTCCCATGATTTCTGTTCATAACGACATTCCTGGGTGCCCATCCAGCCATTCCTTGCTTCCTGGGTAACTGCAGTGATTTTTCTTCTGCCCAGCCGCGTGACCTGCCCCTTAATTCTAACAGAAACCCTACACCTCTGCGTTCTACCCTTCGTCGATTATTGCTGCATACAGTTTGCTTTTAGCCTAAACCCCCACTCCCATTATTGCACACCTGAGGCTTGTACCACCTCTCTGCCACTCCCTCAGAAGACTAAAATTCACAAACCCGATAGCAATGAATGAGGAGGACAGCGTGATGCAACTTTAACCCCAAGAGCTAGCTACTGTAATGTAATGTAAATTAGATGCATTGAAATGTTACTCTAATGAGTGGACTGTCATTTAATATACTGGAATGTCAATACACGACGCTGTAACAGATTGTTAGTCTAATGGGGATGTGTATTGCTACTGTAACGAATTTGTAATATTGTTTTTTATTCTTAATGAATCTTGTGAACCATTGAATATGGAGCCTTATACATTGAATTTGGATTACTTAGGATAATCGTAAGGCCCAAACCCAAGAAATACTCCCACGATTTTGACACGCGTAATTTTCAATTAAAGGACCCTGACCTTCTTGATTGGTTTTAGTAGTGTAGATTAATATAAATTCAAAAGACATGTATTGGCTTGGTAAATGAAATGGAATCCTCAATGTTTGAACAAGTTGTTTAAAACATATATACCTGGTGTAAATTTATTCAATAGATATATATAGAGACATTTCTGTAGTGTAACTTGCAAATAATTTCAAGGATATGCATAGCCTTAGTGAATGCATTGGAATCTTGGAATCATCAGTGATTTCTTTAATTATTTAATAGATAGTGCAACCTCATCATAAATGGTATTTAAGTCACAATCCTTATGGTTATTTAATTGCAAGGATTTTGTGATGTAAAATGGAGGCTGTTATTGTTCTAGGGTAATGTTATTGTAGTTTTATTGTATTGGTAATGTACAAGATGTAAGGTGACTTTTATGTAATGGAAAGGTCACTATAATGGAAGGTCATGGTAAATTATCGTTGAAACATGTAAATGTAATATCCTTGCCTTTGGAAAAATGCTATGTAGCCTTGATAACGTAGGAATGTACGGACATTGTTATTGTTTACAACACTGTGTTAGTATAAATGTAATGGCGAGGTTAAATCATTGCAAGGACATTTAATTCTTTTATATTTTCAACACAAGGGTAAGGCCCTTAAACTAAGGGAAAACATTTAGTTAGATTTACCTTATGCTAATGTACTCGTGGTTTAATAAAATTAAATGGAGAATGTGGCTAATAATCAATCACTGTTGAGTCATAGACATTTCCTTGTCATTAATGTTAGTGGTCATTGTCAGAGTCCTTGTCTTGCACCTTCTGTAGTAGACGTGGTTGCTCTTTTGCCTATTGTTGCGCTGGGTTGTAATAATTTGTTGATTGGACTATTTGCATTGGGCGGGATGTAGAAACCTCCATGTAGCCTAGTATATAAGTTTGGGTGTGTGATTATTTTTGTGTAAATAATCCAGTGCCGTATCAAGAGTCTCGAGCCCTTTAAAGGCAGGGTTTCCACTCTTGCGACACCCCTGACGGAGATTACTAGTTTCTGCCTCAGCAGTCGGCCAGGAGCCTATCTGACCTTTTCTCTCTCTCAAGCAGAGAACTAAGATTAAACACCCTGCTTTCCTGTGCAGAAATAGTAAAATCTACTACTATGGATTCTTCCTTCTGTGTTCGTACTGTGCATAACCCGGTGTCATTAAATGTTTGTAGTTACTTGTTGTGTGCCTTATATCTATGGTCATTTATTGCTTGCAGTTACCTGTTGTGCACCTTAAGGATTCTGGTTGTGTTCATCATGATTGTGTCTTGTTGGTTGTCTGGTGGCGATGTAGAGTCAAGTGTGTATGTTTCTTTTTACACGCGCGCACACACCCAAAAAAAAATAAAAATTGCACCTGTTAAAGAGTTGTTGTCGTAACTAGGATTCTATTACAAACAAGGTGGATGGAATTCATTTTGGCTATAGGGGAAAAGTTTTCATGATAGTCAATTCCTTCAACTTGGTAAAATCCTTTGGCAACTAAATGAGCCTTGTGTCTTTCAACACATCCATTTGATGCATACTTATTTCTGTAGACCCATTTACATATGACAAGTTTTCTTCCTTTTGGAAGAGGTACAAGATCCCAAGTATCATTTTCCATTAAAGAACGATACTCTTTATTCATTGTTGTATCCTAATCTGGATGACCTGAAGCTTCTGCAAATGTCTCTGGATCATGAGTTTCTGAAACTTGAGACAAAAGAGAAGAGGCTCATGAACTTTGAATGTGTCTGACATTGATCTGAAGGATCATGAACAAGATCACCAGTTTCTTCTCATGTTGAACAGACCCATCTAGGAAGCAGTGGAACTGGTGCTAGTTCAGGTTCAAAGGACTCATCTGGAGGAGGGTGAGCAGGTGAAGGTGAATTTTGATCCTCACTGTCATCATCTGAAGAAGAAACCAGATCAAAAGAATGCATAAACACCAAATATGGCTCACATGTTTAAGAAGGCACAACCACCAAATTAGGCTCGCATGCTAAAGAAGGCACAAATGCCGAATTAGGCTCGCAAGCCAAGATATTTTCATCAAATTTAACATATCTTATAATAATAGTTTCATTACAATGTGATTGAAGAAGTTTGCAAACTTTGACATCTTCATAATAACCAACAAATATACACTTCTCACTTTTAGGTTGCAATGCTTTCGTTTTCTCATCAGGAGTGTGAACCCATGCTATACTACCAAATACATGGAAGTGAATTACATCTGATTTAATTATAGTCCAAGATTCTTCTGGTGTTATATTTTTAAGATCCTTTGTGGGAGTGTGATTTACTATGTAATTTGCACAGTTGATGGCTTCCACCCAATACTTTAGACTTAATCCCCTAGATTGGATCACACAATTAGCCATTTCTTTTAATTTGTGTTTCTTTCTCTAAGCAACACCAATTTGTTGCGGTGTATATGGAACAGTGTGTTTCATTTGGATTCCCTGTGTAGTGCAGTAATTTGTAAAATTATTGTTCACATATTCACCTCCATTATTTGTTCTTAACCTTTGAATTTGGTGTCCATATTTCTTTTCTACAAGGGCCTTGTAGGCCAAAAGATTGTCGAAAACTTTGCTTTTAAGTTTTAAGAAGTAAAAGAAAGTACATCTGGAAAAGTCATCAATGAAAGTTAAGAAATACTTGCACCCAGAAAAAGAAGTAGAAGAGAGTGGACCACACAAATCACTGTGAATAAGATGCAAAGGACCCAAGGTGTGCCAAGAGGCATGTTTTTCAAAAATTTCCCGATGATGTTTGTCGAGAACACAACCGACACAAACATTATAACTGCATGAAACAAGAGGAAGACTAGTCACCATCTGTTGATTACATAGTTGCGGCAATGAGCGATAGTTTAGAGGAGCAAGCCTCTCATGCAAAAATTTTCTCAAGTCATCGCTATAAGCAACAAAAACTAATGAAAAAGATGACGACCCAAATTTGTCAAAATTGTACAACCTGGTAATATCATCAACAATTCTAGTTGCAAGAACATGATTAGGATCTTTTATATCCTTGATTACAACTTGGTGAGTTGAAAACTCTATGGTTTTACCTTCACCTGAATTAGTGATTTGATATACTGATAGAAGGTTCCAAGAAAGGCTTGGAACACATAATACATCATTGAAATGACCATTTTCTACTAGTACTATTCCAAATCCTTCAACACTAAGAGATCTATCATCACCAACAAATGTTTTCTTGGTGTTACATTCATTTAGAGTAGAAAATATGTCTCTATCCTTAGCGATATGATAAGATACTCCAGAATCAATAAGCCACCTATCAAAAGTAGAAGTAGAAGGCGTATTGAAGGAGAAACCAAAAGTAGAAAGTGCATGTCCATGAGAAGAAGAAAAAGAAGAAGTAGGATCAATACTGATATTGTGCTTCTTCATCGGTACTTCTAAAGATGCCATCTTCTTGAAACACTTGGACTCATCATGACCATCTTTATCACAAAAGTTGCAATGTCTATCAGTGTTCTTATTTTTATATTTTTATCCTTTGTCTCCAATCAGAGAAAAAGTTGTCTGAGTGGGTTTAGGACCCTTATATTGCTTGTTGTTGTGGCAAGGATGTTGCTTCTTGGGATTCTTGGTTTTATCTTTCTATAGGGAATCTAAGGCTTTGTTGGAGGTACCTGCAATGTTGATCACTCCAATTTGTACAAGATTATCTTCCTCTCTAATCAAAGCAGCACAAAAGGAATCAAGAGTGGGATTTTCATAAGCTTTACCTAGAGCCTCTTTCATGGCATAAAAGGTAGATAAAAACACAAAATATGCACTACCTAGCTTGGAAATAATAATATATATGCATCGCTCTTCCTCCATTTTTATCTTACATTCTTCACATAAAATTTTGAGTGTTTTAAACCTAGATAGATAGTCTCCATGGAAAGAAAAATCACTTGGACTCAAGGTCAGTACTTGATTTTCTAACTGTTGTGCTCGAATAATATTGATTTTACCCAACACAGATTCAATCTTGTCCCAAGCTTCCTTGGGGTCATCAATTTCTTGAAGGTGGTATCTTAAATCAGGAGAGATGGAGATTCTAATTAGTCCATGTGCTTTATTACTCCTATTATCCCAATTGGCTTTATTATCATCATCCGTGGGTTCTTTTTCCTTTCCCGAGGTAATCCGGTACAAGCCTTTACTTCTTAATAAATCTTCCATATGAGATTTCCATTGGAGGTCGTTGGTGCTGGTAAGAAAAATATTACTTGTAGAATACATATTAAATATGCATATAATATGGATTTAAAAACTAAAAGTGATGATATAGATGGAAAGAGATCGAAAAGTTTTGCAGTTTTAAACAAAGAGCACTAAAAACAGACTTTGGATGTGAGATTTATGCCCTTTTAAAAAAAAGGCATAAACGATAACCAAATGACCATGTGATAGTGTAAGTTGTTTTATGAGGTGACCCACTTTTATAAAGATAAGTGGGGATCACCTTTACAATGAAGTTACTTTATAACATAAAATTTGTATGCAAAATAAATAACTCTAAACTAAAATATTAAAGATACTTATAGTTATTCACTTTTATACTTGAAGTGAAATACACTTTACAATTTTAGCATGAATTTTTTCAAAAAAGTTAACAAAAGAGAGACTTGAATGCAAGACCTCTTACTTAATAAGGAAACTTTTAACCAAATGGTCTAGTAAAACATATTGTAATGTTCGGAAGGAGGATTAGGAGGATTGGGGGTGTTGTTTTTGTTTTTGTTGTTGTTGTTGTTGAATACGTCCTTGGAGAGCATGCTAAAAAAAAACTCTTTTCACACAAGAAAACAATTTTTCTTCTCAATGACAACAAGGGTTAGATCTTGGTTAGCTTACCTAGAAGATGCACCTTTTCCTATCTATTTTTGATTTGTCGAGATCGTACAGGTCATGGGGAAAATAACATACATATATCTAAGAGTAGCAACCCTGAAACAAATAAAACTTTGCAAAATTTTAAAAATGCGTATTCAGGCTTTATACCTCTGAATCTCACTGTAATGGTTGTATCTTGGGCAAACGAAAACATTTTCGAGTGAAAAAAAAAGTGTTCCCAACTGAAATGAGTGCTCCAGATGCAATGGAAAATTCCTCTGATCCCTTAAATATACATAAATGACATAAAATGGAGATGAGGAAACTCGGCTTCATGATCTCGATCTACAATAGAAATGGGTCTTCAAACAGGCTTTGATACAATGTTCGACAACATAGGTATTCCAACAGAGTATGAACACCTTCAGTAGCTACTCATATAACTATATCAAGTATCAGCACATCGATTTTTTCACATGGTAAAACCCCTACGGGGAAACATCCACGACCCAGTCAACGCGACCACTTGGAGAAGTTTATTAATGCAAAGAAAAATATTACAGATAGATTTTACAAGAGGGTTTCTCACAATCGATCATCAACAAATGAACCTCCATTCTCTTTAAATATATATGATGGACCAATTGGGTGTTAATCCATGAATCAATTTCCATCAAGATCGAGGAGAGTATGAACTGTCGGATCACTCTATGTCGATAACATATCGTGACCGTCAGATTTCCTAACTACAAATGAATACTAATGCATACTAAAGAAACACACTTTACCTAACTACACATTAGACCAAGTATATCTTAACTAACTCCTAAGTGTCTAAATATCCTAACACATATAATAAATATACTCATCATAATATACACATTACAGATGTAGAAGTGAAAACCTTGAAGGTGTTTTATAGATAAATGTCAATTTTTCGACATATAATTTTCTCTGAGGAAACCAATCCTCTATAGGTACCAACCTACACACGAAGCACCAACCTGGACATAGGAACTAACCTGCATATAAAAAGGATATGGATCCTTTGTAGGAACCAACCTACACACCAAGAATTAACCTGGAGACATGAACGAACCCGTAAATAAAAAGGACACTGATCCTCTATAGGAACCAACCTTCACACTAGGCACCAACCTGGAGAGAGGCACCAACCTGAAAAAAGGACATCTATCCTCTGTAGAGACCAACCTCGATGATCTAAAATTTTTATTTCAAAACAATTATTCCTAACATTGACCATAAACCATAGTAAATCACTTCATAGAATATTCATACTTCTTCTTCACAGAGTTCATGATATATGAACTTTAATCCGCTTCATCTCTATTTCATATCCAATTCCTTCCACCCCACTCTCTCACACTATCTAAACCAAGGTATAATTATTTATAGATTATGTGTATTCAACCATTTGTCCACATACAAATTCATTTTCATCAAGTCAGATTCAATTCCCTTTGCCTCTTCCTCAAAATCGTGCCTTAACACTTTCATTTCATGTGATATGCTCACACGAAAATTTTGATGCTCAACAATCATCGGATAATTTTTAATTTGATATCATCCTTTGATCTAGGATCATTTTTATTGGGACAATCATGGTTTCTATTGGAACCCTGGGACCTCAATACTCATCCACCATTCGATTAGTGTTTCCATTTAATTTACATCGACGATTTTTTATCGGGACCACCAACCTTTTTAGACACTTGGATCATCAATACAAATCCATCGTTAGATATGGTCTTGACTTGATCTCATATGTTGATTGTTTCCTTGATATCAGGGTTTGAAACACCAGGCACTAACAACCGAAGTGATTGATTCTAAGGCTAGGTTCCATGTGACCTTTCGTTGTGACGAAATTCTTACCCATATTGGGGTTTAATTCTTCTCAAAGCCATCAAAATTTTATTTTCAAGGTGTATTTATAGATGATACTTATGACACTTCTAAATTCAAACTCCAAATGGATATACTACATGCATTTTTCGAAACTGAAATGATCGAAACACCTCCATTGTCGAGCGCTCAAGAGCTATGATTGTTATCCTTTGTTTCCACTACACTAGTAATTCATCGAAGACTTTTATGTATATTACACATCTCCTCTTCTCATTTAAGGATACCATATGTCCTAGTCTCTATAAAATGCCACATGTCTCTTTATAATTGTCACATAATATTCTTTGATTTCCTAGCTTCGAAGCAGTGGAACTTCCCTAGTTCTTATTAATTTTGAATGCACGATATTGAAGAGGAATATTATTTGATCCTATGTCTGTTGGAGTGTTGTAGAAAAATCTCTAAACTAGACTCCGAACACTAATATGGTGACTCCATGTTTCACTTTGATAGTTGTTGTCCTGACTACTCCGAACTCATCTAAATCGTTGATCAAATTCGTCGAAGTATCCTTCGATCTTACCAAGAATTCTTAGCACTATCTATTGACATGTGTCTTCATCCTGGAATTGAATTATTACACTGAATAAATATTTTCCGTCCATCTCTCTACCTTCATTGGAGTATTCTTCATTCTTAGATCCTCTCGACTCTGAAGGCTTGAATTTGAAAGCATGTGCGCTGATGCTTCATACTCTAAATGGGAATTTATTTTAGCCATATATTTGAATAGAAGTTTAATCTCATCCATACTTTATTAAAAGACAAATGGAGACTCTAGGCATTATATTTGGCGGTCACGATCAACTATGTAACTTCAATACACTGTAGAGTCATTGATTTGTTCTTCAATAGAAATTTGTGATGTTTTATTAAACATCGCATTGTTCCATTGAATATTGTGTTGTTCTATCATTGCGCTCATCTTCAAACAATCTGTTGTTCTGTCAAACATCAATTTTGGTAGTCATGTCAACCATCAACTCTATGTTTTCATATCATCCATGGATTTTTCATTGTTTCGTCGACCATAAATTATTATCTATTCTACTACTTTACTCATGTATTCAAAACTATCCTTGAAATAAATGATAGTATGTTCATAATAGGTTATATCCATCAGAGTGTGTGTGGTTGGAGGGAGTCTGTCAGAGTGGATTTGGTTCTAGAAATATGATACCTCGATGGGAAGACTTCGATGAAGAAGAAAATATCCGAAGTGATCCAAACCATCGAACTCGGGAGTCAGATGGGATAGGTGACAGATGCCACATCAATATAGTCATTGGAAACATTGGAAACATATCGACGAGTAGAAGAAAATGGTACACTCTAGATGAGGATTTCATATGGTTGAGAAAAAGAGAAAATTTAATACCCCATCCATTAACAAGGTACATGGGGGTTTGTGTCTTACAGAGTAAAAGTTGATTCAATAATGTTATTAAGAATTGCCAGGCGTTAGCACCTGGTTGGGAAAATCGTTGTACCCTATGGTCACATAGAATGTTGTGGTGGGTCCACGTGTTAGGTAATGATGGTGCTACGTGTAATGGTGATTTGTCCTATGGAGGGGGTGATCTAGGTCGTGATGTGAGTTCCATGTGGCATGTCAAGAGATGGGTATGTTGTGGAAATGGTGACTAGGATGGTACGAAAGTGGACAGATCTCCATCATTTTTTTGGGTTACTACCATTGGGTTGTCGAGGGGCAAGATTTTTGGAATATTCCTACATGAAGAACTATGAGTGGAGATATCGTCCATAGATTGGTTATTAGGAGAGATTCAATCTTATATTTATATCTTCAATGGCCCCATGTAATCTAAGTGTTTCATGAGCATGAGAAGGTATGTTAACCATCGTGCGCGTTGGTCACTTTGAAGCAATTAAATACATTGATTCCCCAACTCCATGGGTTGTTGTATATATAGGTTAAATCCATCAGAATGTTTGTCGTTAGATTGGATTATGTCCTTGAAATCTGCTAACTTTGATTGGAAAACTTTGATGGAGAAGCAAATATCTAAACCATCAGACCTAGGAGTGATGTGGGTTAGGTGTAAGATTCCATATCAATGCCATTTTAAATGGAAAGAGTGATGAGAACCAAGTGGTTTTCAAATCGTACTAAGATTGTCTCAATAAATGAATGTATGGAAACTTTGGGAGGCTATAACTTCTGATCCAGAGATCAGTTTTTAGCATGGCTACAGTATTTGGAAATATTTTGGCAAGGAGAATATGATGGTATCCTCAATATGAGGCTTTTATATGGTTGAGGAAAAGAAAAAATTTAATACCTTGTCCCTTAAAAAGTTACTTAGGGGGTTTAGTGTATTACAAAGTGGTATCCGAGAGGGAAACAACACTTGGCTTGCTTGGGCTCACGAAAGAGTCAAATAAGTCTTATCATAAAAAAATTTAATGGGAAGGCACCCTACCCTACCCTATCCATAATATCTTATTCAAAATTTACTACTGAAAAGAGGATTGAGAGATTCTACTATTTTTTCATGTTCTAAATATGAAATGTATGATTATGTGTTAAATGATGAAGCTGATTTCACCTTACAAAACTACTTGTGTTTTTCATAAATTGATGGATAATTAACTAAAATAAAATGTTGGTATGATCACTTAACCATTCAATGGACAACAAGTAAAACTACAACATAAATAATGGTGACACATTATAATATGGGAGAAATATAACATAAAAAAGAAGAACAGTATGATGAAAGGAGAGTGGTTGAAACCCCTCCAAATTTGGATGAAAATGTAATAAGCCTTGTGAAAAAATTACAAATATTTAAAGCAAACAATGAGATTCTTGTAAAAGAGAAAGAAAAGAAAATTGAAATAAATTCACTTTTCTTGCAAATACTATCAGATATGCAAAGGAAACTGCAACATCTGAGAACAATCAATAATGTGGATAAACATCAGTCCAGGGAAACCCAGAGTCCACCTAAGATACAAAAAAATCCCCCTAAAAGTATAAACACGAGAAGAAGCACCTCAAAGAAGGCCCAACATGGATCCAAGAGAATATTAACATCAAGGATTCATCTGGAGAATCCTCAAGTGAGGGATCTAACAACTCCAAGGAATTGTGAAACAATGAGACTAGTTCACAATCTCATAGGAGAAGAAAGAGGAGTAAGCATCCCAAGATTCATGATCATGAAGAGTTTAAGAAAATTAGGCCACTCGCTTTTTATGGGGATACAAAATAGGGGGAAGAAGAATAATCTTGGCTAATTTCCCTAAATAAGTACTTTAGACTCCATGAATACTCTAAAAACATGAAGGATCGAATAGCCATTTTCAACTTAAATGGAAAGTCCTCCATCTGGTGGGAGGAACTTATAAATGTAAAAGGAATTCATGAGAAGGAGTTTTCATGGAAACAATTCGAGAAACACTTTAAGAAGAAGTACCTTTATTAAAGGTATAATGATGAAAATACTAAGGTGTTATATGAACTCAAGATAGGATAGCTCACTATAGATGAACACATCAACAAATTTCTAAAACTAATGAGGTATGTTCCCTATATAAAATATGAATATGTGAACATGCATCGATTCATTAGTGGGATGCTTCAATCCTTTTGAGAAATAATTAAGTTTGATGAACTTAATACTTTAGAAGACATTGTACATAAGGTAAGGTACTACTATCAAAAATTCAAACATAGGGAAGAACATCATAAGGATAAGAAGAAGAAAGATAAATTGGGGTTCAAGAAGAAGGGGTTTAAATCCCCAAAGTTTAAGAACCATTGGAAAATATATAATATGATCCTTCCCACTAAGAGTGTGTACCAGAATAATTTTTCATCTCAAAGTGGAAATACATTCTATGGATTATCCCTAGAAAGGAATGATAATACAAAGAAAGAACCATTGAAATTTTTGGGATGTGGAGAAAACATTTTTTTATGGGACTACCCACATAGGAAGAAGGATGGTAGGATGGTATACAAAATCTAGGAATCTACCATAGTCAATGATGTGGCTAGGCACATGCCAAAAATTTATGCATCCTTGAATAATAAACAAGATGACCATCAAGCTTCAGTGATGGATATGGAAGGTGCGATTACCAACCATATTGTGTGCATTGTAATTGACCCTAGTTCTAATTTGAGTTATGTTTCCCCTAAAACTATTGATAAATGTAAACTACAACAAGTAAAACATGATAAATCATGGTCGGTACAACTAGCCACTAGAACAAAGGTTGGTTGTATATCCAAAATTGTGACAACTTGAAGAGTTTCATCATGGATGAACTACATAAAATACCATATACTGGTCATCTAGGTTATCCAAAAAAGATCACAATAACTAAGAAAAAAATTTATTGGCCATGAATGAAAAATGATATAGCTGACAACTTAACTAAATGCTTGGATTGTCAACAAGTTAAGGTGGAGAGAAAACACCCAACAGGGTTGTTGCATCGCTTTCCAATTCCATAATGGAAATGGGAAACCATCTGCATCGATTTTATCACAAGATTACCTAAATCAACCAAATATAATGATTTCATTATGGTAGTTGTGGATAAGATGAACAAGTTTGCTCACTTTGTCCTTATTAAATACAATTTCAAGGAGATAGATATTTCTAATACTTTCATGAAAGAAATATTTAGGATGCATTGTATACCTAATGAAATCATATTAGAAAGAGATGTTAAATTTAATTCAAAATTTTGGAATTCTTTGTTTTCTATTTTTAGGACTAAATTATTATTTAGTACATCCTACCACCCTCAAAATTATCGACAGTTAGAGAGGGTAAACCAGGTATTATAAGACATGTTAAGAATGCATGTGATGCATCATCCCAAGAAATGGGAAGACTATCTACTATTGGTATAATTTTCCTACAACAATGGCTATCATTAGTCATTGAAAAGTGAGTCCTTTTAAGGATCTATGTGGTAGAAAATGAAATATTCCAATCAGATGGGACAAACCAGTGGAAAGAATTACACTCAGTTCGAATATGCTAAAATAAATGGAACACGTTATGCAGATAGAAATAGGAAAATCATGGGAAGAGGAGGGAGGATACACACATACATAAAAGTTATGAAGACAAAAATAGGAATCCCAGAGATTTTAAAGTAGGGGATCATGGGTATCTTCGAATTAGACCCAAAAGAAGTTCCTTGAGAATGGGAACTTGTGCCAAACTAAAACCTCATTTTTTTGAATCCTTTGAAAATTTGGACATAGTGGGTCATGTACCATATAGATTAGCACTTCCTCCCATAGTGAAAGTGCATAATGTTTTCCATGTTTCATTACTGAAAAAATATGTACATGATTCTAATCATATAATTGATCGTTTTGTGATTCATATGGAACTAGAGGGAGCATTCCTTCCAGAACCACAATGGATACTAGACATGAACGAAATCCCAGTCAAGAATAGAACCATTGCACGAGTCAAGGTGTAGTCGAAACACTTTGGTACAAATGAAGCTAGATGGGAAATGGAATATGCCATGAAACACCCATACCCAATTTTGTTGATTTCTATACATAAAGATCACAACAAAATGTAAAACACCGAGGATGGTGTTCCTTTAAGGGGGAGGGGATTGTAATACCCATTTTTCCCCCAACTTGTAAATATAATTATATTGTTTCTAAAATACTATCAATATATCAGTTATGTGTAGATTTTGGGAAATAATGAAACTTTTCTAAAGAAGGTAATGTGAGTATTTTTGCTCTTACATAAAACAATTTTTTTTTTAATAACTCTTGAAGTGCATTCCTATATAGATTATGCTTCCATGATAGGAAATGGTGAGGGGAACCATTAATGGTTGAGGGGAACCATTAATGGTTGAGATGAACCCTTCCAAGCCAATACTGTATCGGATTAAAAAAATATCATACTCACAACAGTCCTCTAGTCATGATGATTTAATTACTAGTCAGGATAATGTTTTGAGAGTCCTACTTAGAAATCAATGAGATAACAGGAATAACACCCATATGGAATTTTTTGATCCCACCCACGAATTGGGGGATTTGAGCCATGAAATATTGTTGTAGAAGGACATAAAAAGAGGAAAATCATTGTCAGAGGAGGGAGTTTTGATATTATAGTAGTTGCGGGAGGTATTTACCTCCATGCATAACCTTGATGAGAATATAATCTTTTGGGAAGAAAGAAGAAACCCTAAAGCATTGAGCATAACCCTAGAAGACAAGTCAGCTCAAGGAAATAATTAATATCAAGTATTTAGCCTCTAGAATGATAACTTGACCTAGAAAGCTCAGGAAACAATATAAATACAATTAGTCGGACCTCATTTTGTACACACAGCTTAGAATTTCAGCTGGGAAGAAGAGTGTGTTATCACTCCAGGAAACTACTTAGGGTTGTAAACTAAGTATGCCTGGTAACTTAACAGATGAATTTTTTTCAGTAGGTGGATCAATGGGATACTAAGATAGCACAATGAAGAGATTACTTATCAAAATAACTTAATGAACCAGTGCTTTTAGGAACTGTAAATCAGAGGCCAGATAACAAGAGAGGTGTGAAGAATATAGCTTAGACAACCAAATACATTGGAATGCAGGGTTTATACAACCAAATACATAAGTAATGCAGGGTCACACTAAGCAATGAGAA